>WAAF01009782.1:270121-397028 GCA_013400475.1 Tricholaema leucomelas | reverse complement strand
AGGTCTAGGCTGGATGTTAGGAGGAAGTTGTTGGCAGAGAGAGTGATTGGCATTGGAATGGGCTGCCCAGGGAGGTGGTGGAGTGGCTGTGCCTGGAGGTGTTGAAGCCAAGCCTGGCTGGGGCACTTAGTGCCATGGTCTGGTTGCTTGGCCAGGGCTGGGTGCTAGGTTGGTCTGGATGGGCTTGGAGGTCTCTTCCAGTCTGGTTGATTCTATGATTCTATGCTTTGCCTTCCTTGCAGTCTTCTGGCACTCCAAGGCCATTAGGATATTTCTACCCCTTTATAACCTGACAGCCTGACAGCACTGAGGAGGCCTGCGGCCTCCTAGGTGAAAACTCCTGAGTTTAGACCTTCTGTGCAGGTGAATTCATGTGCAGTAAAATGTTTCTGGTGGTAATCAAAGTCAAAGGTGGTTTCATACTGGTTTTCACTTCTTTGTGCTTCATTACAACCCCAGCCTGCCCCTGAACCACTCTGACCCATTAGCTTAGCAGAGCTCTCTGAAGAAACCCCTGCAATTAGAGGAGACTCCTGTCTGAGCAGCAAACAGTAGGTGTGATGACAGTGCCTAAGGCCTGGATGAAAAGCAATCCCTGGATGTCACTCCTTGGCTCTCAGCTGCCTCCCAGCTCACAGTCTGTGGTGCTAAGCTGCCCAGGCAGGCAGCTGTGCCAAGGCCCCGCGTCCGCAGGCATTAACCTTGTCTCCAGCACTCAGCTTCCCGATGGTGGGGACACATTCGTGCACAATTAACATCAAGAAATCATTTCCAACCTGAGGCTATTAATGGCAGCCAGATGTTTCATTCTCTGCACCCACTCCCTTAGCCAGCTTTGCACTTCCTGAGCTCTCTGCACTCCTTAGCTCCGCGTAGCACCACCGTAGATGCTGCACGTGTTCGGATGCAGGCAGCCATCACCGAAAGCCAAGGAGCCAACCGGGGCCTTCTGGGCTTTCTGCTCTAAGTAGCACACATTAAGAAGGTCTTTGGAACCAGTTCCACTGCTCTATGTTAATTGCCTTCTGCAGTTGATTAGCTAATTTTACTAGCTGGTGCAGCTACGAGGTCTCAGACCACGGCTGGCCATGCTGCTGCCAGGCTGCCTGCAAACCTAAGCTCTTTTTGTGCACACCCCACCCCTGGCGGGAAGGTGACCACAGGCCAAAGCCCATTTAGGAGCACAGGAAAACAGTCTCTGATTTCCAAAGTCTCCTGCAAAAGCTCTGCCAGAACTGCAGCCTTAGATGGCTGCCTTCCCCCCTTACCTTTGGTCATCAGGCATGTTCTGGCTGCAGTTGAGGACAACTCTCCAGAGGTCAGAGGCTATGAGCTCCTTCTGATCGCTCACCAGGCTGACACTGGGCAGCTGCAGCTCGCAGACTTTGCTCTCTGACAGGCTGAACTCCCGGAATGCAACAAAGGACTTCTGAAGCTCATCCCAGTACTCCAAGCTGCATGGGATCTGGGATAAAAGGGAGAGGGCAGAATTTCTTTATGCTTGGCTGCAATGTAATGGGATTTCCTGCACAACACTAGCTCAGGGTAGCCATCTCTGCTAGTTTGTGGCAAAGTGGAGTATTTTAATGAGAGAAATTAGATGATAGGCTGTGGAAAGAAACAATGGTGAAGGCACTCATAGGTTTGCTGAGACATATAAAAACAAGAACACGAGCATAGATAAGAGAGTGTGAGAGTCTCTACCTGTTGGAGTCGGTGTCTGCTTTTCTCCCTGGGCCTTTGCTATGTAATCCAACTAATTCTGCTTCTAACCCCCCTTGCTGATCCTCCAAACTCACCTTGCACATAAGGCAGATTCTGGGATAAGGTAGAGGGGTGGAGAGAGGGTGAAGGGTGGTTTGGAGCCCCTCCTGGGGACTCTGATTTCTGGCAGGGCTGCTGTGTTTCTGTATTACCTTTACCTTGTCTCTTTCTGTCTGTAGCTGTAGATATTGTAACTCTCTGCTTGGATCTTGTGCTAAGCTGTGAATGTAAAGCTGCAGTCCTTAACTTCCAGCCTGCTGAGCTGAGTCTGGGTGATTTCATAAAGGGGGTGTGGGGGGCCAAGTAACACCCAAACCATCACAGCATCATAGGGAAGCCCAGAACTGACTGTTACAAAGACTCCACACTCCCTTCATTCAAACGGGTTTAGAAGATCTCTGCAGTAGAACACTTCAAACTTTCTCTTACCAGGTACAGGAACAGCTGCTTCCACAGTAGCCAAGAACAACCAAGGCAATCCAAAAAATCCATCAGGTATTACCACAGGAAGGACATTCTAACCATCATGATGTGTGGGGGTTTGCACTCAAATGAGCTCTTTCAATGCTGTTACATAACACCAGTCTATTAGGAACCCACTTATCGCCATAACAGAATGACCAAAGCTGTGGAGTGAAAATGATGATGCCTTGTGGTGGGTAACAGCGAAGTGAAAATCCCAGGAGAAGCCATGAAGCACTTGTAATAACGAGGAAAAAAGCAAGAGTGTGGTAGAGATACAAATCAGTCCAGGCACAGCGAGAAAGGGCTCAATAAATATTCTTCCTTCTTCCTCAGCAAGGACTGTAGCACACAGGGAGGTGACAGCAGGCTGATTAATTAACAGCAATGAAGGTTAAGAAGGAAAATTCAGGGAGCTCGGTGGTTCAAGCTGGGGAGGACTAGGGGACATAAATAATCACCAAAGAACTAACTCTGGAAGAATTAATGTGTGGAACCACAGAGCCTGAAACATGGATTTTTACTCCATCTGTCAAGACAAATTGATACCTTAAGACTAAAAAAAATCAACTGCAGTCACTAATTTTTTTTAGGCCAGGATGGAGGGGGAAAGGAAAAGAAAAAATCCATCTCTGCTACTCGCCAGGAACACAGGTTCCACAGAACTAGCACAGCAACATCCATCGGCAGTGCTGCTTTAACTTCAGGGACTAGAATCTGAGCAAAGGGATCGGTTTAAGACACAAGGCAGGCACATTACACACACAGCAACACGTCTGGGCAGGAACTGCAGAGTCACTGGGAAATGGTGAAGCTCTGGAAACGTCAGCTGGCAAGTGACAGGGCACTGTGCTGATGCCCTGAAAGAAGAGATGTCACCCCAAGGGACAGCAGGTAACTTACCACAGAACTGAGGCACAAATAGAAATTGACCTGTGTAAGACACTGTGGAGCCTCAAGTGGTACCTGCTACACATTCCAGATCCACCTCGCACTAGGATCTGTGCAGATTTGAGGAGCCAAGGGAGGAAAATGACAGCAATAGGATTGCTCTACTCAGACACTTCAAGAGAGAAACAGCTCAGAGCAGAAAAGGTCTGTAGAAAGCACAGGTCTGGTCTGAGTTGCTCCATGAATGCAGTGTAAGGCTGGAAAAGCCAGGGGGGTTCCTCGGTGCTCACGGCAGCTGCTTTCAAAAGCTTCTTTGGTCAGTGACTAGACACAGCAGCTGCCGTCACTTGCTCTCCTTTATACAGCCTTGTGCAGTCATTCACACTCACAGGCTTCTTGTCTGAATCTCCACAGTCCCCACTGGTGATAGAACATTTGACCTGATCTAAACTGTTACAATTTCCTCCAGCACCCTTAAGCTCTGGAACTGTCTCATCACAAAAGGCTCTGCATCACCTCAGACTCCAGGCTGCAGTCTTCAATGGCTGCACAGGTTACTTCTACACACAGCACTGTTTATTTTAGCTCTGGCACGGGGGGTGGATATCTCTGGAGACCCTTTCTGACCTCTAACATTCTGAGATTCTTAACCTCAGTCCTTAAAATACCCTGGGAATGGTTAGGACTCTAATTTAATATCTCTGAGCGATGAATGGTTTGGTCTCGTGCTTCCTGTTGCCTATTAAGACCTCCTCTTGGCAATGTTCACCGGTGCAACAAGTCCTATAAGGCTATCCTGTTGTTTAGGATCTTTATGTGTTTTAGACTCCAGCCCAGAGCAAAACCTCTTTTATTATACTTTTTAAAAAGTAAAAGCAAGAAAGTCTCCCCAGAGAGACTCTCACAAAGAGAATGGCAACTAGTGGGCACTTTAGAAGAGGCTAAGCAGGGTGGTGAATGAATGTGCTTTCCACCAAGATTAGTAGAGCTGGAAAAACAAGCTAAAGAGCACAATAAGGGAATTTCCTAAGCGGGACTGCGATGCCCCAAACATGCTACTCACTGTCTGAAGCTAGAGGAAGGCAGGGCAGAGAGGCTGAGAAGATAAAGGCAGATCAAAACGTGGGCAATCCAAAGCAGATTGTGCACCCCGTTTAAAAGCCTCCTGCAAGCACCCAGCTGGCACTGCAGCACTCCCACCCCATCGCTAGGAGGTGGAAATACTCAAACCTACCTGGAGGCAAAGATGGCAAAGGCAATTGCTATGCCACAAAGAAACAGTGACTGCTGCTCAGGCCCTGCTATAACCTAACAAAGTACATTTGCCACTGAGGAAGTTCATGGTAACCTCCTAGGGAGATTGTGGTGATTTGGAAAGGCAGAGGAGCGCCTCCCAGACTCGGCAGCAGGAACAGCCAAAAAGAAACCATCACCTGACAATTAATGCAGGCTGCTCAGCGTGCTGAAAAGGTGATCCCTCCCTGCCTCTGCTCACACGCTTCTTTTTCTGCCTGTGTTGCAATATGTCCAGAGATCCAACAGAACAGGCAGCAGCACGTTCCAAGGCAGCACCTCCACAGCAGAAGTAAACAGCCAAGGACACACTTTATGGCGCTGTCCGTTGGAGGTACAGCTCATGCCTTGGACTGTCCAATCTTTAAGCTTTCTAGTCTGAAGCCTGCAAAAGACTTGGTTGACTTGAATCTTTGATTTCCACGTACCTAGCTTTATTTGTTCTAGGGGGCTTATTACTAATGCCTGATCTGGATAAGTTTAAGGAAAGATGGTAGCTCTGGGCAGTATTAGCTGCCAAAAATAATAGCTGTGAAAGCCTGAAATGGGCTCTAATGCCAGAACTGAGTCATAGGCAGTGGGAGTAAGTGAATTAGCTGCAACAAAACAAATCCCCATATGTAGAATTAAATATGGTATTTCTGCCACGAGTATTTGAATAAGATCTAAGCTGTAATTCAAAGAATCATTACCTCTTAGCAAATGTGATGCCTTGGAGCTGCCTCTCTAACACTGAACACTACCAGAGCAGCTCTAACTGCAGACTTCTTTGCTAAGCAAGGAGCATCTTCTTCAACACACACTCCATAGATTTTTCTTTTCTAGCTCTCAAAGCAAGTTTTAGAATCATAGAATCAGCCAGGTTGGAAGAGACCTCCAAGATCATCCAGTCCAACCTATCACCCAGCCCTATCCAGTCAAATAGACCATGGCACTAATTAATTGCAATGGTTTTCTTCACCTGTCAAATGGAAACAGAAGCATTGCTGTACAGCCTCTGTGCACTTTACATGGGTGTAAAACTGTTATTTAATAACCAAGAACCTCCAAGTTTTGCTTTGCAAGAGAGCCATGGATTATGAAAAAGCAAGCAGAAAACCTTGCTTGAAAGGATGATTGTGGCAGTCCAGTGATGTTTACAGCAGAGACCAGAAGCAGATGTGAAAAGGTGGATGAAAACAGTGCAAACTTCAAGTACTTACCAGAAGAACTGTTAATAACATAAACAGATTTAAAACAAAGCAGGGAATTTGATGCTAACTCCTTTTCCTCTCTGCTGCTCTGGACTATGGATATGGGAGATCTGAACGGTGCCTGCCACAGAAATGGTGTACCGACAAATTCTGATAGGAAGGGGAGAAGCTGCCTCAGAGGGACAGTTCCAGCCCTGCCTCCTGCAGGTGCAGGGCACAAAGAAACAACTCAGCTGAAGCAGTCCTGTTTTCTATACCGAGTATGTTAGTCACAAAGCAAGAACATCTGAGGCTGCTGGAAGCATTCTTGCTTTAGGACTGACATACTGGAGCATGTCATTTTCAAACTCAATACCCAGAAATGGACTTCAACTATTCACACACAGATCTCTTAGGTTGCAAAGTGCATCTTGTCACAAAATCATAGAATCAGTCAGGGTTAGAAGGGACCACAAGGATTGTCCAGTTCTAACCCCCCTGCCATGGGCAGGGACACCCTACCCTAGAGCAGGCCGGCCAAAGCCCCATCCAGCCTGGCCTTAAACACCTCCAGGGATGGGGCCTCAGCCATCTGAGCAAGAAAGATACCAACATCTGTGCTGCAGGATGTGCCTAACGCTGCTCGGAACGATGCTTCCTTTGGACTCCCTCTCTGCTCCTGCAGAAGAAATGTTTATTTCTCGGATCCCAGGCCCTCAGATGGTGGCCGCTCCCTCTCGGAGATGGACTTATTCCTATTCCAGAAACAACTACTGTGCAAGAAAAGGCACACAGCAGACAGGAAGCATCTGTGTGTTTTATCTGCTCCAAGCAGGGCCACCTAAGTGAAGGAGAGGCAGAACACAACACAAACCAGCACTTTGTGTCAGACGCCAGCCCACGCTGGGAATTTAAATCCAGCTTCCTGAGCATGAATAAACTGATTGCTCTGTAATGAAGCTGTCCTGATAGTAGGAGCTTCTGCTGCTTTTGGGCCAACTGTCTTACAATCACAATGCTCCCACTAGGTGAACAGAAGTTGCAGTAGTAGGAAATAAACTTTCTCCTGTTTTTTACTAGGCAAAAGTTCATGGCAACAGCTACTGAGAACATCACTTGGACATTTGACTTGGAAATAGTACTTGCATAAAAATAGCATCAGCATCCTGCAGAAAAACACATTACATAGAAAACATGCTTCAAAGAACACTCAGGTTCAACAGACCAAACCTCTGAAATCTGCCTGTACACATCACAGACACAATCCAAGCTGGCCAGTGGGAGGTTGTGGGCAGCTGTAGAACACCACAGCATTCCCACTGCTCTTCACCTTCAGTGACTGGCACTCTGAATGTCCTGCAAATCCACCTGCCTGAGCCTTCCTCACTGCTGCAAACCCAGCTGCCTGAGCCCTAGAATCATAGAATCAACCAAGTTGGAAGAGACCTCCAAGATCATCCAGCCCAACCTAGCACCCAGATCTGTCCAATCAACCAGACCACAGCACTAAGTGCCCCAGCCAGGCTTGGCTTCAACACCTCCAGGCACAGCAACTCCACCACCTCCCTGGGCAGCCCATTCCAATGCCAATCACTCTGGCAAGAATTTCCTCCTAACATCCAGCCTAGACCTCTCCTGGCACACCTTGAGGCTCTGTCCCCTTCTTCTGTTGCTGGTTGCATGGCAGAAGAGCCCAACCCTGGCTGGCTACAGCCTCCCTTCAGGTAGCTGCAGACAGCAATGAGCTCTGCCCTGAGACTCCTCTTCTGGAGGCTGCACACCCCCAGTACCCTCAGCCTCTCCTCCAGGAGCACACTGCAGCAGAGTGGCAAAGATCCTCTCCCAGCACAGCCAGGGACCACTGCTTCTCCCCTTCTGTTGAACTGAAACCAAAAGGCAACCCCAAAGAAGTGGTTTCCAGTGAGGTAAGAAAGGAGACAGGCAGCAGCATTGCTGGGTTAGCAGTAGAGCTGGCACTAGGATTCCAGCTGCACAAGCTCTCTGCTGTCCCCCCAGCTCAGCCTCCTTTACGGATGGGTTCCTGCACCTTGACATGTAGCCACAGTACAGAGGACATTTTCCACACTCAGGAATAACCAGATACCACAACTGGGCAGTTCTTCAGCACTATCCCATAGAATTTCTTCACAGAATTTGTTTCACTTCTCCTTAAGTTTGGTTTAACAAATTGCATCCCAAAGCCAGAACACTGAACTGTGAATGCTCACTTCAAAACTCAACATGCAATGCCTGTTTAATGGAATTTCCCCTCCCTTCCTATCCAGAGGTCTCTGGCTGAATAACAACTACTGCTTTGCTTTCTGAGCAGTAACACCTACCTGGGCTCTTCTAACTCCATTTAACCAATTTATTTATGGCCCTATTAGGATATTTCATTTTATTTACATCTGCAGCGAGTTTATAAAACGAATATGAAATAGAGTTACAACAAAGAGAAGGGAAAGCAAGCTCCTGTCTGCTTGAGAGAAACTCTGCTCAAAAACACAGGGCTGCCTTTTAGCTGACTTGGGAAAAAGGCTTCTCTACATCTTCAACTAATAGAAGCTATAAAAAAACCCCTTTGTAATATTGGAACCAGTTGAGAAACCACAAGCATTCAAATGCAGGAAATCATGATTTTATAACATTTTAATGTGATCTACTCTTGGGAAACAAAGTTAAGCAAGGCCTGTTTCTGTACAGGAAATATTCCAGTGCGCAGTTGTAATACATTGCGGTGAGGGGTACAGCTGCGATTCTTTCACCTGTAATGCCCCACTGGTATTGTGGCTTACTGGATTGCATCAAGATTGCCTTCCTGTCCGGAAAGCCCTCTAAGTACAAACAAGACTCTAAGCCCAGGTTTTATTTTCCCTTGGTATCAGAATATGGTAATTTAAGAGCCCTGAGAAATGCTTTTTAACCTTTTAGGAGAAATATGTCACATTCTTTTATTAGGAACTATGTTCTCTGCCTTTCTAAAACAACAGGCAGCTGACTTATCTTATGGACTGATCAGAGCAGCAGGTTCAGAGCAGGCGCAGGTGTGCGCAGGACTGGCATCTGGCCACAGGCGCTGGCCCTTTCCTGATGGAGAAATGGCTCTAAACAACCAGTGTTAAAGAAGCACAGATCAGCCCCGAGTTCTAACAGCAGCCTTCTGCAGGCCTCTTCAGACATGAAGACGTATGTGGTGCTATCAAGTGCCAAACCCCTTTTTCTTCCACCAGCTGTCGTTCACCTTGGGACCGAGCTGCTGTGCAGACCACTTACTTCTCTAATAGCACAAGCAACAGCATTTAATTTCACTTACTGAGGTCTTCACTTCTTGTCGCAAGTATTGAGAAACAAAAGTATGCAGACAGGAACATCAGGGACTAGGCTGCTCCTTGCAACATCCTTATTCTTCTTCCGATACAGGAACAACCTTTCACATTTTATTTAAAGCTTTTTGTTTTCTAAGCCTCAGCACTTATTAATAATCCCAGCACTATGCTGCTGAAATGCAGTCACCTCTGGGACTGAGGTCTGTGAATACTGGCAATTTGCTGTACGGAGGCTCTTAGCACAGCAAAGCCTGACTTCTACAGGAGGTGCCACTAGCTCAGCAGACAGCAGGGAGGCCTTGGGTCTGCAAAGCTTCGTAAATCAGACTGCCAAACTCTGGAAGTACAGAACACGAGGAGGGTGTAAATCTGTCATTAAGATAATCTGATGGCTTCGTCACTCCTCTGGCCCCCAGTGGAATTTTTGCTGGCTCACTAACCCCAAAGGGTAAATTTCAGTGTGATGCACAAGCAAATTATGCACAACTTCCATTAACATTCCCCACAAGTTACGCTTTAACTCCCTGCAGAACCGGAGGTCAAACGATACAGCCTCATCTTGACGCAGTGAAGGCTGAGATCACACAACACAATGATTAAGATTACACACACAAAATACAGCAACAAAATAGTAAAGTCTGAGATAATCCTACTCTCAGGCAAGGAAGTTCACAAATGCAGTTTAAAGCTGGAATTCCTAAAGAGACCAGGCTCTGTTTCAACATCTGCTTAAGACTTGCTGTGTAACACTGCAACTCCTTTAGCCCCTGCTTCCTTCCTAGCAAGAAAATGAAGACAATGCTAATCGTGAATAGCCACAGCCTTAGTTGTGGAAAACACGTGCACAAGGCTGCCCAGCAGCCAGATGGGCTGCAGTGTGAGTGGCTCCAGCTACCAGCAAGCCTACAGCCCTCTTGCACAGAGCACTTGTTTACACGGTGAGCCGTATCCGTTGCTGTACACGTGCCTGGGTGCTTCTCCTGACTTCCATTCCTACAGCAGAACAGAAGGCATCCCTTGCACTTCCATTCCATGAGCGGACGGACTCAAGACTATACTGGATTGCTTTGTTTTAAGCTGGTTGCAGCTGCAACTCTTCACACAGCAGTGATCGCAAAGCCACTGCGTACAGCCGGTGTGTAGCTGCAGCGCGGTTTGCACAACATTCCCAGTCACAGCCAAAGGCAGAACTAAGAGGAAATGTACCTTTGCAAATGCAAAATCCCAGATAAAGTACCCAATCTGCCTTCTGAACAACTCACAACAGCTAGAGAAATCATTTTGCCGCCCATCCCCACAGTCTGATTGTTTGAGGGCAGCACTGACAGGAGATCCAAAGATCTGCAAACCAAAGCACCTCTCCAGAAGCCTGCTTGGGCTTTACAGCTTATTATCTAACATCAGATGGGCTTCCACCACTGCCCTGTCACACACAAATCACCTGGGTCTCCAAAACCATCGTTGCTCTGGGAATGTAAGAAATAAATCAAACCTGAGTAAAACCTGTGGGCTTCCAAAGAGCTCTGTTCCCAGCCCCTGGAGTGCCCGGCTGAACGCTGCGGCCCCAGGCAGGAATGCAGAGCACAAAGGAAGCAGGGCCAGCCACAAGTGAGGGCAAAATGAATGCCCTTGGCATTTATCATAACTCTTTTCCTGTGGACTGCCATGTCAAATCCTTCCTCAAATCATGACTTATGGTAGGTCTAATGTCACTCGTTCTTAAGCTCATGCTCCCTGAAGCCACTGTTTAAAGAGCCACAAGGTGTTAGAGAACGAGCGTTCCCTGGCTGCCAGCGCTGAGAACGCCTGACTCCAGCCTGCAGAGCCTGCAGTGCTTTTCTGGAGTAGCAGAAGCGTGGAGGGCAATGCAGCAGAAAGCTGCTCTCAAGTCAGACATACTTTCTGCTCTCCTAACAGGCATTTCACCATCTCAGCAAATGCTCTGGGGGATTCTGCCAGTGGTTTTATTTACCTCCTCCTTCCTTATTAAATCTCAGTAGAGCCCTGCTAACCTCAGAACTGTATTCACTGCCCTGATTTCTCCAGTAGACCTTGAGATTTGGTTCATGTGCGCTTTTCTAATGCGAGAGTAAGTGCTCTGATTACTGGGACAGTATCTGAGGAAGAGAGCCCACACCAGAGAACTCAGCACGTACCCATCTCCACATCAGCTGCTCTCATGCTGGCCACACTTGCGTGCCTCAGCAACCCTGGCAGGTACACGAGGGAAGCACCCTCAGATACAAAAACCTGTCAGGCTTATAGTTCAGGAGATACTTTAACTCCAAATGGAGAAATGAGCAAATGCCACAGATGATGTTCCTTTTGTCTTCCAAGTCTCAGCAGCTTGCACCTCTGACTGGGTAACAACCCAGGGGGAAAGATTTTAAGTCTCTATTGGTGATGCTGCTTAAATAAACCAGAGCTGAGAATCTGGAGTGTTACACATTATACAAGCACTTCAATTGGACAAATCTGCTCTTCTCTGCCTTTTAAATCCATGGCCACTTGTGTTCTCCATTAGTAAGAACTTTCAAACCATCCTCAGCTGACATAGTCTTGAGAAGGTATATTCAGAAAAGACCTCGGCAGTGGTGCAGACATAAATGAAGTGAAATACGAGTCCCCAGGTCGCAAAGGGCTAGATCTGATGCTAGACAGTGGCTTCAGCTCCTGAGGGTAAGAAACACCTTATGCCACTGAACAGGAACTCCCTAAAGAAATGAAGAGGTGGCACCAGTGAAGTCTAAAGAGGTTTCATCACACAGCAGTTGTCTGAAAGACTGGAAATGCAGAGAGCTAGAGAACCTCGAGGGACACCTCCTGAGGGTGTCTAGAGACAGGCCAAGGGAGAATGGCTTGAAGCTGAGGCAGAGAAGGGTTAGACTACAGCTGAGGAAGAAGTTGTTTAGTGCGAGGGTGGTGAGATTCTGGAAGAGGCTACCCAGGGAGGCTGTAGCTGCCTCCTGCCTGGAGATGTTGCAGGCCAGGCTGGATGAGGCCTTGAGCATCTGAGTCTAGCTGAGAGGTGTCCCTGGGCATGGTGGGGAGGTTGGAGGAGATGATCTCTGAGGTCCCTTCCAAGCTGAGCCATTCTAGGATTCCATGGTTCTGTGAGGAAAGGCCTCCTGATTAACTGAAATGAGAGCCTAAAGTTTGAGATGAGCCTTTGGTAAGTGTAGTTTACTAAAGAATGGTGAAAACCAACTCTGCATTCCTTATTTCATTACATATCCATGTCAGACTACTAAAACCCAGGCATGCTCTCCATGGGTGTTCCTCTACACTCTGCAGAGCTGCTCTGTCTAGGTGCAAGGTCACTTCTGGGCAATGTGATCAGTCACTGCCTTGCTGCCATCATTAATGGCCACTACAAAAACACAGCTCCTACTGCAGGCTGTTCTGCACTCCATGTGCCCAAGAGCAGTTCTGTAATGGAGGTCCTCTAATTTGGCTGGGATCTTCCACCTCTTCCTTGTAACTGAAAGCCCAAAGTAGTATTAAAAGAGTTGCTAAGAATTAATTAATCACAAAATTGACAGCCCTTACCAAGAGTGTGCCTCAGCAAAAAGGGTGGTGGAGAGAATATGTAGAGGGATGCTCGACCACAAACCTACACCGAGACTGATGGCAAGAGTTGTCTGCAGTCAGTGTCCATGATCAAGTGCACCTCTGAAGAATCGCACGAGCAGCAGCAGAAGCTGACAGAACCTGCCAGGTTTATTCCTGGCTGTCCAAGGCAAGCAGAGAGGAGATGAAAGAGGTCTGCAGCTACCTTCTGTCCTCCAGACTGCAGCACGGAAGCAGAAAGCAGCAGAATGTGTATGCTACTGAAGTCGAGCTGTGGATGCCCACTTGAAGAGCCACTGTTCCCCCTGCACAGGGTCACACCATTCCTGGTGTCTGGTATCCATAATGGGAGCCTAATGCAATTATAGCCAAAGCCTGGTGTGCTGCCATCAGAAAATGGCATCCTGAAAGGAGGCTGGCTTGCATGGCAGACTAACGGGGTCAGCGAGGCAGCACACAGCAACGCAGTTTTGATCTTTGATTCAATCCTCATGCCAAGTGGAGCTGTTTTTTTTTCCACTTAATTTTACTTTTCATAGAAGTGAAAGGAGCTGACATTTGTCTGTCCAGAGGGCAAAGAACTTGGCAGGACACTTCCATGATCTCACTAACTGTACGTGCACAGTAATAACATTAGTCCGCGTGTCTGAGGAGATAATCCCACTTACCCATAACTCAAAGCACATTGGTGCTTAATTCAATTTTAGAAGTGATTTTTAAGGCTATGGCAATAATGAAATGTGATTCAGCAGCTCAGGACAAATAGGAAGAACCAGGAGATACTTATTTCCCCTGACTCACAACAGTACTCCAATTAACAAGCAGACTGAAATAAAACACAATGACAGATCCAATTTGTAATACAGAAAGGAAACCGAGCTTAACAAAATTAAAACTGAGCTCAAACCAAAATAGGTAGGAAAGGAGTAAGTGCATTTATAAAGATCAACTACCTTAGACAGGAGTGAATGTCACTACCTGCCAGTCTATGTCGGAGAGCAAAAAGCCTCAGAGCTAAGGACTGGTGTAAATGCGAGGTGTGGCCTGTTCTGGGGGCAGAGAGCTCAGGGTTGGTGTCATTGTGAGGTGTGGTCTATTCTGGGGACAGAGTCACACCACTGCATCTCTGGAAGGGAAGCTGCCACGATCTCACAGAGTCTGCCTGGGTTGCCCATTTCAGCTCTCTCAATGCAAACCCAAACCAGAGCCTCTCTCCCCTGCTGGTCTCGCAGCCACAGGCCAGGGTAGCTGGGCTGAAGTTAGGAACCCGGTGACTCCCCTGGCAGTTTGGCAGTTTCAAAGCAATTCCTTCCTCACCTTTCTGCTTCAAACTAAGTGAAATCTTTAAGTAAACACAGATGGATGAAACCACAGGAAGCAGAACAAAACCTCTGCATGCTTGCAAACCAGAACAGATAGATTTTGCTATAGCTTATGATGCCACAGAAAAGCTTTAGGGGTAGTGATTCAAATGTTTGCAGCAGTAGTTTAAAAACTGAAGATGTACCTGAGCTCTGCACTTATCTCCTACTGACTTAATAGAAAACAAAGTTTTAGTAAAGCTAAGTTTAAAAATATTCCCTTTACAGCAGTGCTCTTCTGTTAACAAACACGGAGAACATTACCCACCTGAAGAACATCTCCAAGGTCAACGGTGCTAATGTCTGGGTCATCAGTGGTATTAAAAGGAACAGGATTAATCCTGACAAGGGTGAGCACTCTGGGTTCTGAATACCTCCACATCATCATTCCTGGACTGTCCTCGGTTTCATTGTAAAACACAACCTCATAGGCACCAGGCAGCTTTTGTGCTTCTGTCAAGCAAAAGAAAGCCAGAATCTGTTGTATGATGTCTAGAAAGAAACAGGCTGCTTAGTGAGACACTAAAGTAGATAAAAACAAACTCCTCAGGACCAAAAGGAGGGAAAACAGAGGCAATTTCCCTGGCCTCTAGAAGATTACAGCTTAATGGGAAGAAGTCAAACAGGTATCCTTCCCTTTGCTCTGGCAGATGTCCTTTCCACCGCAGCTCACCAAAAGGCAGCTCCTCACTGCAAGAGCCCAGAATCTCTCCTGCTTTACTACTGTGCTTCAGACCTTCAGAACAAGAGAGAGACAATGTTCTTTTTACCTGCATCTTGTATATACTGGAACAGGCCTGTTCTCAGATCGTCAGAGGTGTGCTCAGTTCTGGAGGCCTGGTTCCTTTCCATAGAGAACTGAGTGTGCTGTCCGTGTTCAGATGACACCGTCTCTGCAGGGCCCTTTTCAGTCAGATACTGCTGCAGAAGCTCTTGGAGGAGAACTAAACAGTTCAAATGCTCCTGACCACAGAAAATCTTCCAAAAAAAGAGAAAAGACAAAGCAATTACAGACAGATATTTAGCGATATTTGTAAGAAACCCCCACCTCTTTGAAGCAGTAGGAGCTCTGCATGGCTTGGCAGCACAAGAAAAGGCGAGCAGCCAGT
This sequence comes from Tricholaema leucomelas, assembly GCA_013400475.1. Lineage (NCBI taxonomy): Eukaryota > Metazoa > Chordata > Aves > Piciformes > Lybiidae > Tricholaema lacrymosa > Tricholaema leucomelas. The sequence goes on along the minus strand of WAAF01009782.1, from coordinate 382,080 downwards.
CCCCTCCCAGCTCTGACAAGCTTGGGTCAACTCAAACTCCTGTTAATGGGGATAACTCCTTCAGCTCCTTTACTGTAACCTCCTGTGCAGAGGTGCATTCAGAAGTATCAGGAATGGAAGCTACCAGCCAGTAATAAAGGACAAGGACTTGGAACCACTGGGATAAAATCAGAATCACCAGAGAGTAACTCAGAAGTCCCTAGTAAGGGTAGGAGTAAACAGGTCACATGCAGATCACAACAGAGCCATTTTTCTCACGGGGGAATACCAGCTGCCAACTAGGAAAAACAATCAGAGGGGGCCTAAAGGGAGGGGAGCACAGCTGGCAAGAGGGAAGCTTTTCCTTCCCTGCATCTACACGCAATTAATCGAGACCCTCTTGAAACACAGCTACAGCTAGTCCTGAGCTGGCCAGTCCTGGCTTAGCCAGGTCACCTCCCTGATTTAGAATCACAGAATGGTCAGGGCTGGAAGGGACCTCTAGTCCAAACTCCCCTGCAGTCAGCAGGGGCATCCTTCAACTGGATCAAGTTGCCCAGAGCCCTGTCAAGCCTCATCTTGAATATCTCCAGGCATGGGGCCTCAGCTACCTCCTTTCTCTCTCCAGTGTCTCTCTGCTGTGTTTTCTAGAGTGCCTTTAGGCTCTGGGTCCCACACTTGGTCCAGCACTGCATCAGAGGAGTTCTGTGTCGCCTAAGCCACTTGGTCCAGCACCGCATCAGAGGAGTTCTGTGTCGCCTAAGCCACTTGGTCCAGCACCGCATCAGAGGAGTTCTGTGTCGCCTAAGCCACTTGGTCCAGCACCGCGTCAGAGGAGTTCTGTGTCGCCTAAGCCACTTGGTCCAGCACCGCATCAGAGGAGTTCTGTGTCGCCTAAGCCACTTGGTCCAGCACCGCATCAGAGGAGTTCTGTGGCCTAAGCCACTTGGTCCAGCACCGCGTCAGAGGAGTTCTGTCGCCTAAGCCACTTGGTCCAGCACCGCATCAGAGGAGTTCTGTCGCCTAAGCCACTTGGTCCAGCACCGCATCAGAGGAGTTCTGTGTCACCTAAGCCCACCTCAGAGGCCTCAGTTCCCACCTGGCAGAGGAGGGAGGAATGCTTTTGTTCTCTCACTTGCATTCGTCTTACTCTCAGGCAGCCAGAGGTCCAGAGCTGCCTGCACTACAACACTGCTCCAACTACAACATTCACAGACCAGAAGCCAGTTCCACATAAGCTGCAATACCAATTAACAGGCGTAGAAGATGAGGTTGTATTTAGAGCTGGTAAAATCGTTAGCCTTAAATCAATTAATTGGAAGCAGAATTGTAATGCTTTTGTCAGCATTCCCAGATCTCCTCTGCCAGACCAAAGGCTTCATTGTTTTCAGCACAAGCTAATGATCCCAGAATACACTCCAATAACAAAAGGCTCTCTCAGATTTAGACACCTTTTTTCTCTGGTCCTTGTCAAAACCTCAACATTTTGGGAAACAAACCCAACCCCTTTTTATTAGTACCAACATGTAGAGGTGGTCAGGCCAGCAGTACCTGTGCATAACCAATATGAAAGGAGCAGAGAAGCTAACTTATTTTATTTTTCCATGAGGAGAGAACTGAAAAAAACCTCTCTCTTGCTCAATTAGCTCCACTCCCAGTGGGCTTTGAGAACTTCTAATGCCAGCTCTGGGAAAAGACCTAATGACTAAATGGCAAAACCTCCTCCTTGTGCTTTCTATGCTTCATTTATATGTTTATTTTTAACCATTTGGTGCGTATAGATACTACAATAAAAAGAATTAAACTAAGACATATCTTAAAGCCCACTTGTTCAAGCCCCACGAGAACCTATTTTGCATTTTCAGAACTCCCATGCCTCTTGGGCTGGTTTCAAGCCTTGTGCACTTCCAACAAGGAAAGGACAGCATGGTAACCTGAGAATTAATTGCTAGGAACAAGCTTATAATTAGACCACTGAGAAACTGGAGTAAGCTTAAAGAGCAAGGCTATGTATTTGTGAAAGCTACCCTGAGGCACTGCAGATAGAGAGCTCCGAGACAGACACACGTGCAGCAGAACAGGGTCCTGGAGGTGCAGCCTCAGTAACTCCAGCCAGCAGAGTTCAGAGAACACACACACAGCTACAATACATGGCTGCAGCAGTACTGGAAAGGACCAACCTCCCAGCAAAGCACTGCACAAGACTTTTTAACCACCAGTTTTACATGAAAGAAGAGATGCTCCTTTTAAAAGGTAAAAGAAACCTCTCCCAAACCCAACAGGCACAACCCCCAGCCCAATGAGCTGTTGGGATGCAAAGCTTTACAGGGTTAGACCGGAGCTGGGGAAGTTCTTCAGTCCATGGGTGGTGAGACTCTAGCAGGTGAGACTCTGCCCAGGGAAGCTACTGCTGCCTCCTTGGTGGGTGTGTTGAAGGCCAGGATGGATGAGGCCTTGAGCAGCTGAGTGTAGCTGAGAGGTGCCCCTGCCACGGTGGGGAGGTTGGAGGAGATGAGCTCTGTGGTCCCTTCCAACCTGGAGCCACTCTAGGGCTCTATGTTTCTTTCACATGATTTATTTCTGAAATCTCAATCCTGCAAAGCCAGCCCAGCCCAAGGGCAGAGCAGAAGCATCTGATACAGACCTGCAACAGCCCTCCTCTCAAGTCCATGTATAACTTTGGAATGGATTGCTCCGGGCCTGGGTCGCCACTGTGCTTACACCACTTGGCTTCCACGTTAACAGAGCAGCAAAAAGGGCCCATCAGGGATCTGGCTTTTTCCTTGAGACTTGTTTTAAGTAGGAAATCCTTTATGTCAAGGGTGAAAGATGATCCATGGATTCCTAAAAAGAAAGACGGACAATTAATCCCACCGGTAGTTATTCTCCCAACATTATGTACTTCTTGAATTCACTCCACCACAAGCCTGGGAATCTCTGCCTGCAAACAATTACTCACCCAAGCAGCCACACTGACTTCCATGGAAATAACTGTGTGGACAATTGCTCTACTTTCCCAACAAGAACATCACATTTAGGCCCCAAGACCTCTGGTTATTGTTCTATTTTGTTTGCTCTTCCAACACTGCAGAGCAGAGTTCTTACAGCACTCCAGTTCTGAAGCAGGTATTTGTCATGCACATTCCTGTACAAAGAACTACTTGCCAAAACATGAAGAGTTTTCACACGTGAGTGCGGTAAGCTTTATGAGAAGAGAGATGTCTCGTTAAAAGACAGATTCAGAAGTCTGTATAAGATCAAGAACAGCTGCTTCACTTGCTCTATCTCACACTGAGAGGAAACAGCTATTTTAAACGATCCTCTCTGCTTTTGCTCAGGTCACTTACTCCAAAACAGTGCCTTGCTGGATGCTGGAGTGCTGGGCAGGAGAACGAGGGTCATGTTGGAATTCAAGCAACTCACAGATTCACAGAATAGTTTGGGTTAGAAGGGACCTTGAAGATCATCCATCCCCCCTTGCCAGGGGCAGGGACACCTCACACCAGTGCAGGTTGCTGAAGGCCTCATCCGACCTGGCCTTGAACTGGAAGGAATTGCTGCAGCTTGACATCTCTAATGTGTGCTTACCAAAACCCACTCACATCCAAGCTCTTCACACCCTGACCATTTGCACTGCGCACCCCTTCTGACCCACAGAAGTGGCCAGGCCAGGTCAGGTTTATGGCAGAATTTAGGTGCCCTCTTTACAAACATCTTAAGGAAAGAAACACTGTCTAGAAATGCCTCTCCTGGTGTGAACTGAACCTGCTGCTGACGTCTGTGGCATAAAGCAGACCACACTGAACATCTCTGTTTCTTTAGGACACTGGATTTGCATCAGGGGTGCTACATCTGAGGCTGTGTTCTCTTTCTTCTCTTCTGGTGCTTGCACTTGGGCTGGACACTCTACGTACTGCACAGCACTGTACTTTATAATGGCAACAGTTTGCTTTTCTAGGAAGTGAGATCTTTGCAAAGATCACAAGACTCAAAAGCACTTAGGGCTTACACAGAGATGTTTCAAGGTATAGTTCCATGTTATATTTTCATCATTGGCTGGTAGAAAAATGCCACAAAACCACAACTCTCTGCTTGAACACAGGCAGCAAACTTGTTCTGTGAATCTCTTCTAGAATCCAGAAGGATGTCTGTATGCATGCTGGAAGTTGGCATTTTGTAATACTGAGACATATCAGGGACAGTGCAAGCAAATTTGTTGTGTTTGTGTTGGGTCTTTGTTCTGTTTTGTTTTTTTCACCTCCAGCATCTACTAGGAAGGTGGTCCTGCAGTCCTCACAGTGGTAAAGGCATTGAATTGTATCCAAGCCACGCAGGAACCACAAACAAGACAAATGCCTCCCTGGAGGAGTGTGGAGTTTATTACAGGAACGATGAAAGGCTCGAGTGAACCTTTATCCCCTGCCAGTCAGCACCACTGTTCTCGCCCACTCTGAGATATTTAGGCTGGCTTCTGGTCTCAGGACAGACACTGTTCAGTGGGCTTTTGACCCTGGACTTCAGTGATAACCAAGAAGACTAAATGCCAACACACTGGGATGCTCCTCTTCTGGTACTGGTTCAGGCTTGGGTCCAGAGACTGGGGAATGGAGCAGCTTCTCACGAGTCTTAAACCGAAACAAGAGCTGTTCCAGGAAGGTCTCGCCCTGCTGTGCTGAGGCTCCTAATGTTAAGAGGCACTACAACATTTAGAAATTCGATCTTGTTTATACTCTACATGGAGTTTTGATTGGAAAGAGGAGAAATTCTCAGCGACTGCTGCACAACTCTGCAACATACAGAAACGTTCCATAGCTTCCCTGCAATATCTGCCAAGCTGCAGAAGTAACAAAGAGGGGAAAGGAATGCCAGAACCAAGTGGTTTTATTTATGTTTTCCTTCACTGGGATTACACTTGGAAGGATTATGCTTTGCAGATTGTTCCTGTTACCCTCTCAGCTCCACAAAGGACAAAAAGCCCCACACTATCCAACAGCTCCAAAACAGATCTGAGCACTCGGCACACAATACTGCTGCTCCAAGACCAGCGGTGCCCTGCTCAAGCACCATGTGAACAATAGGGAACCAAGCACAGTTAAGAACAAAGAATGAACGAAATACTACAAGACACATTCATGGACCAGCAAAAGTTCACGGACTCAATGAGAGACTTTTCCTTTTCTTGCTGCAAGCAGAATGCTCTGGTACAGGCGAGGATCACAGCCTCTGCCTTCCCAGCACCTTTACCCATGTGCCCTTCTGAGGGTGAAGTGACTTCTAGCTTAAAACCTGCTCTGCTCTTATTCAAGAAAGAATGCAGAGAGCATTCAGACAAACTTGCACAAAGTAACCTCTTGAGAAAGCTTGAAGCAAACAAATGGAGCTCAGCAAGCACAAACCCTAAAAGGCAACAGTAAATAAAGAGCTCTTTGGCTCAGAGAGAACCTCCCATAGGATACCCCTGTTTTGGAAATCTGGAAAGCATGAGATTCAAAGAGGAATAATCTCACACCCTAAGGGGAGTAAAGAGACACCAACCTGCACTGGAAGGACGCTTATTTGAAGACTGCTAATGACATACTGAGATGCAAAGTAGATGCTCAGGGGTGACCTCACCACTGCCTACAGCTACCTGAAGGGAGGCTGTGGCCAGGTGGGGTTGGGCTCTGCTGCCAGGCACCCAGCAATAGAACAAGGGGACACAGCCTCAAGCTGTGCCAGGGGAGGTCTAGGCTGGATGTTAGGAGGAAGTTGTTGGCAGAGAGAGTGATTGGCATTGGAATGGGCTGCCCAGGGAGGTGGTGGAGTTGCCATCCCTGGAGGTGTTGAAGCCAAGCCTGGCTGGGGCACTTAGTGCCATGGTCTGGTTGATTGGCCAGGGCTGGGTGCTAGGTTGGTCTGGATGATCTTGGAGGTCTCTCCCAATCTGGTTGATTCTATGATTCTATGTGGGTAAGGACAGAAGTCTCTCACCCTTTGACTCTCAGACAAGCCACTGCAAAGCTGGAATCTGCTCAATTGGTGAAGCTGCTTTGCCATGACTAAAGCAATCATCTCAGCAAGGTGAAGATGAAAAAGAATTCTCCTCTGGTTTATTCCCTCCCACACATTGTTTCCAGTCAGTCCTTTCATGCATCTTTCACAAACTTCTGCTGTTGAATTCAAACTTCAGTTAAAGCAGCTTAAAGTCTTCATTTCAAGTGAACTTGAGATCCCAGAATGGCTCAGCTTGGAAGGGACCTCAGAGATCATGTCCTCCAACCTCCCCACCATGCCCAGGGACACCTCTCAGCTACACTCAGCTACTTGAGGCCTCATCCAGCCTGGCCTTCAACACCCCCACCAAGGAGGCAGCCACAGCCTCCCTGGGCAGCCTGGGCCAGACTCTCACCACCCTCACACTCAACAACTTCTTCCTCAGCTCCACTCTAACCCTGCTCTGCCTCAGCTCCAAACCATTCCCCTTGGCCTGTCTCCAGACACCCTCGGGAGCAGTCCCTCTGCAGCCTTCCTGCAGGATCCCTTCAGGCACTGGCAGCAGCTCTGAGGTCCCTTCAGTGTCCTCTACTGTGCAGAAGTAACAGATCTTCAGAAATGAGAGTTGTGACATGTAGAGGTGAACTTGTTCTGTGTGGATCACTGCTCGTGAACCCCAAAACACTTATGTATGTGCAATAATTTACTTCTAGGACAAACAGTTTCATGACCTTTAAAATACTCCTCCAAGAGACTAACCAGTGTGAAGCACTTGCTGTGGACAATGCAGCCAGTGTGCAGCCAGGCCCACAGGAGCCCCACAGCTGGCTGCCACGCTAGCTGGGGAAAACATAAGGTAGAGCAGGCTTCTGCGTGCCAGTGGCAGGATGACACACAACCTAGGGGACATCCAGATGTTGAGATACAGCTGGAATAATGCAGCAGAGTTTGATCAAAAGGCTGGCACCTGCTTGGCAGCATCAAGAAATGAACTTGCTCAGAGATGTCAAGAGATGGAGATCATCACAAAAGAGTAGCGAAGAAAAATCACTGCAGGTCAACATTTGCTTTGATGTTCCAACATCATTCTTCTGTTAGTCAGTAGAGACTTGATGCTAACATTTACTAAGACCTCTCCTAGCATCTGAGCACCCTAACAGATCAGGGGTTCTATATAACCATGCTACAAGTCTATTAGCATTTACTAATAATAGGGAGCTCCATGGTTGTGAAGCCTTCCCCTGTGGACAAACCTATCTGCGTGTCTGGAAAGAAGAGAGCCTACTTGTTTTACTAGGGGCAGCCCACACCTAAAGAACACTTGCAGCAACAGCAGCTTTGTGCTGGAGCAAAACAGGTGTCATGAAATCCTGCCCTTCCTCCTGCTTCACACACAAAGGCAGATGCAGTGCTTTGACATGGGCTGTGGGCTGCCTGTTCTCAGAAACAGTTTGAAATGCTGATATTTGAATCAGCTCCAAATGAAACAAGTGGAAACCACAGAATCAGCCAGGTTGGAAGAGACCTCCAAGATCATCCAGCGCAACCTAGCACCCAGCCCTGGCCAATCAACCAGACCATGGCACTAAGTGCCCCAGCCAGGCTTGGCTCCAACCCCTCCAGGCACAGCGACTCCACCACCTCCCTGGGCAGCCCATTCCAATGCCAATCACTCTCTCTGCCAACAACTTCCTCCTAACATCCAGCCTAGACCTCCCCTGGCACAGCTTGAGACTGTGTCCCCTTCTTCTGTTGCTGCTTGCCTGGCAGCAGAGCCCAACCCCACCTGGCCACAGCCTCCCTGCAGGCAGCTGCAGACAGCAATGAGCTCTGCCCTGAGCCTCCTCTTCTGCAGGCTGCACACCCCCAGCTCCCTCAGCCTCTCCTCACAAGGCTGTGCTCCAGGCCCCTCCCCAGCCTTGCTGCCCTTCTCTCAACACCTTCCAGCACCTCAACATCTCTCTTGAATTGAGGAGCCCAGAACTGGACACAGCACTCAAGGTGTGGCCTGAGCAGTGCTGACCACAGGGCAGAAAAACCTCCCTTGTCCTGCAGGCCACAGTGTAGCAGGAGGTTTTTTTCCTTCTGCTATGCTCTGTCTGTTTGCTCTTCCTTGGAGTCCTGTTTGGTTCACTGCAGCCACCCAACACAACACAGGATATGATTTTAATTGCCAAACTTGTATGTGGGAAGAGCGTTTCAAGGAAATGGAAGCACCAGCACTGCAATAAATACAGCAGGACAGAGGAGAGAGAGACTCTCCCATGGTCTCTCCATGCAATCTGACTGCTGGAGGTAAATGAGTGATTGGTTCCCTTCCTGCCTCCTGCTTCAGTGTCAGACATTACTAAGGCAAGCACCTGTGATACATGCTTCTGAGCATTCACTCTGCACACCTGCAAATCTGCAGCTAGTTCAAAGCTTTGGAAACCTAAAGATGCTCTTATGATACAATCATCCATCTTTTTTTCCCCAGTTAAGAAGAATTCAGGTCTCTCGTGTAATGAGTAGCTACACTACAGCTACACTGCTCCAATGACAGGCATCCTGTAGGAGGTAGCTTCTGAGAAGCAGGGGTAACTAAGCTCTGAAAACAATTGGAGGGCAAATGTTGCAGTGGGTTTAACAGCCAGCCAGTAACTGCTTCAGCCTGGAAACAAACAGCCAGACACAGCAGAGCAGAGCTCTGCCGGAGAGGTTGAATCAGCAGCCTGCTGACTGCTCTGCATTTCTCATCAGCCCTGAGCTGAATCTCCTGAGAGTTCATTCTCCCCAGGAGAACAATATTTACACACTACCAATTAAGTGTCCTCTGGGGACAGACAGGTTTTCAGCATCACACAGGGACACGTGTGGGCTCTGTGAAGAGATGAGATGTGTGGCAGGAGGTAAAGAGAAAGCCATGATCTTAGCCAGGCCAAGCCCTTGAGTTTGTCACCAATAAATGTCCCCAGGCCTTCAGCAGTCCTGGCTGCTGGGAGCCTGTTTCCTTCAAATACTTCAAACACTAAAACCCAGGAACATTTATTATTTTAATCCATTACAGGCAGTGCTTGATTTAACTTTATTGGTTGTGGTAGTGGTAGTAGTTATAGTGGGGGTAAAGCTATGTTCTTTTACACATCATTTCAAAAGGGCTTAATTATATTTTATAGCTCGGGCCAGGAATCCTGCTTGTTTTGTGTCTAACAAGGTTCAAGTGGAGTTCAGGTCAGTGATGAATCAGAAGAGAAGGCAGAGATGGTTATCTCTGAAATGCGCTCATCTCCCTCTAAGAGTAGCTGGGCAGGTACATCACCTTCTCTGCACTACTGCATGCTAACTAGCACTTTGATTTGCTAACTTGGGGTCACTTCTGATGCCTGATCACAGAGGGCACAACAAAGTTAAGAGCTGAAGGGATCTTAATTTTCAGTCACGGCTTTCTTTGGTATACAGTCATTCTGAACATGTTTGTTAAACATTATATTGCCTTCTCTTACTCTACTTAAGCAGAGAAAAATGCATAAAGAGAAATAATCAACCAGGTTGGAAGAGACCTCCAAGCCCATCCAGCCCAACCTAGCACCCAGCCCTGGCCAATCAACCAGACCATGACACTAAGTGCCCCAGCCAGGCTTGGCTTCAACACCTCCAGGGATGGCCACTCCAGCTCTCCCAACCAAGTGCTGCAGTGGCAGCAGTAACACCGCCTTGAAGCACTTGAGGTTTTTGAACCTCTGTAACTCAGTGAGCTGTGCTTGTGCAAGTCCAAGGCTTGACAGATACACCCAGGCCACACAAACTGAACAAGTTTCCCTGTGCTCTTGGGATATGGTTCCCCAGGATTACAATCAGACCAGATCTGGTCTCCTGTGTTCCAGCTGTCTCCTTCCTTCAAGCCTCCTCCCCTTCCCTGCTTTCCATACTAAATTCTCTTTTGTGCCATCGTGGCCATTAACCTGTACCTGTGTAGTGAGCAGCTGAAGGGGGAGATCTTGCTGGAAACTTTTCTTTCCTGTTAATTTTCAGACAGACTGAGGCCCTGCTTCAACTCCCCGAACAGCTGCTTGAGTCAGAGAGCACGAAGGAGGCACAGTGTGGAAATGTGTGGGCACAGTAAGCTCAACTTCTGAAGGAACTGCACCTCTAGCTGGAACTAGATGATCCTTGTGGTCCCTTCCAACCCTGAGTGATTCTATGATTCTCTTGTTTAGGCAGCAGCTGGTGATCTCAGGCTGTTAAACAGACCCTGGTCCGGGAGCAGAAGGATTGTGTCGCTAGGACATCAACAATTTAACTCGTGGAGGTGGCCCTCAAGCCCAGGCAGCAAAGCCTCACCTCTGGGCTCTCTGCCCCACACTACAAAGCGCAGACTGAACTGGAGGGGCTGCACAGAAAGCACCAAATGTGCAGGGCAAACATTCAGCTTTCCTTGTTTCCTGCATTGCCTTGTGAAGGTCAGCAGCTCTGACTCCCAGGCCACGCTCCCTCCCCTCCTACTGCTACACACAGCTCTGGGATTCACCTCAAAGCAACTGCAGCAGTAAAAGCTGAAGAGCTTACAAACCCAATCGTGCTTGCTCTGAGGTGAGTTTCCTTTGGAGCCTGCTCTGCAGAGCCAGGTTAGGCGAGGTGTAAGCGCAGCCGTACAAGACGAAGGCAGGCTGCCCGCGGCTCGCCCCTCTCCCCCGGGCTCACACGCTAGCTCATCAGTAGCCGCTCTGCGGGCTGTTAGAACGCACCGGTAGGGAATCTGCCCAGGGTCACTAGTGCTGCTCAGCCCTGGGATTAGGTGGTGTCTTGTTTCATGGATTTCAGGCCATCTGTTCCTCCCTCCTACGTTCTCCTCCCGCAGCACTATAAACGCACCTCCACCTCGGGGACTATAGAAAGGAATTAGAATTCTTCTGCTTTTCATTATCACAAGATTCAGTAACTCATTTCATTGTCAGGATAATCCCTTTTTACTCTTTCTTTTGTGCTTGCAGGGGATGCCAAAATGACAAATAAAATCCCAGATGTTAGAGACCTGATGAGGTCTCCACCTTCTCATGAGCGCTGGGTTTAAGCTACTTGTGACGTGGTGTCAGATCCGACAGGATCCTGCTGCCCACACCCAACACTCATTAGGGCTTGTCAGTGATTTGTGTAGGTGTCTGCAAGCTGCGCTTCCACCTCCAGCCTCAGCGGTCACTTAAACACTTGCTCTGCCCTCTGGCTTTTACCGACAGAGAACTGATTTGCTATTGTTCCACTGTTGGACAGTGTCCATTTCTTCCTAAAAGTAACAAAGGTCTTCAGGGTGCTGTAAAAGGCTTCTCACTGCTGCATATTATTTTAGGTAGTCATATCTACTTTAATGCTTTATTTCCCCAGGGGCCAATTTGCATATCTGCAGCATCCAAAGGCTTCCACAATGCCTTACCAGACTCTTCTTCAGTCCCTTAACTCCAAAGTGAAGTTTGGTCTTTGCTCTACACCAATTAATAGCAACATTTAGCTTCTAGCACTGTCTGTAAAGTACCTTAGGTGTGCAATTGCTTTCAGGTTTAGTACAAATAACTGCCATTAGCAGGTGCTTAAATGCTGCTTTGGGGCTTTGCCCCTGTATTTAAAAAGTACTCATCTCTGCATCTGGGACAAAGGGCTGGGGAGCTCTGTCTATGATCTTTGGAGTATTTACTGTCTCTAACTATCTCAGGCTGTGCAACAGTGCAACAGGACATGTAGAAACTAATCACAGAATCCCACAATCGCTCAGTTTGGAAGGGACCTCAAAGGTATCTCCTCCAACCTCCCCACCATGCCCAGGGACACCTCTCAGATAGACTCAGCTGCTCAAGGCCTCATCAGCCTGGCCTGCAACCCCCCCACCAAGGAGGCAGCCACAGCCTCTCTGGGCAGCCTGTGCCAGGCTCTCACCACCCTCACACTCAACAACTTCTTCCTCAGCTCTACTCTAACCCTGCTCTGCCTCAGCTTCAAACCATTCCCCCTTGGCCTGTCTCCAGACACCCTCAGGAGCAGTCCCTCTGCAGCCTTCCTGCAGGATCCCTTCAGGCACTGGCAGGCAGCTCTGAGGTGCCCCTGGAGCCTTCTCCTCTGCAGGCCCCAGCTCCCTCAGCCTGTGCTCACAGCAGAGCTGCTCCAATCCCTGGACCGTCTCTGTGGCCTCCTCTGGCCTCACTCCAGCAGCAATGTGTCCTTCTGCTGGGGACAGCAGCACTGGCAGCAGGATGGGAGGTGAGGTCTCACGAGAGCATGGAAGTGTTCTCATTCGGCACAACTGCACTATGAGTGTTCATCACTTACAACTTAGCAGTGAAACAGAGGAAGGAATTATTTCTCTCTTTCCCAGGAGCTACATCTTCCTACTCTCCTAAGAAATGAATTAAAAAGCTAAGCCAGAAGGCTGCCAGCTTCCATTGTGAACTCTGGAAGGGAAACATAATTAAAACAAATTCCTAGGGCAAGTTTCTGTCCTCATTCCAGCTAAAAAACATCCAAGGCCTTACAGAAGGTCATGCACTTTTGTTGTCCCCCATCAGGGAGGAAGTACACCGACAGCACATCCTCGTGAGGGCTTTCTTGCTAAGTAATTCCTAGCAAAGGACTCCTTACAAACCAGCTTCCACCTCCTCCCTGAAACCTCATCTGGCAAAGGGGTCATTTGCGCTGTTTATAAAACACTGTCACATAAAATGTGCAAAACCCCCTCTATTTCACTAAAAATAGCCTGGGTAAGTCCAGGATTAGAGGAGTTTCTACTGCTATAATTGCTCCTTTGTAGTTTTTTCCATGATGTTTCTGAGCAGTGTTTTTAGCTGTGTTTATTAAAGTCAGCACATCAAAAAGGATCAAAGGGAAAGCTAGTGAGAACCAAAGAAGTCCCAAGTGTATCGTGTTGTCTCACTGGGGAGTTATGCAGATTCAAGTAAACAAGTGCAAATTGTTGAGGTTTTAATGAAAATTCTCTGCAATTATTGTATCTGAAGTCCCTCTGTCTAATAACATCTGCACAGCAGATGTCTGTGCTGCACAAAAGGCAGCAATGCTCCTTTTGCTTCCTCTCTTTTAACAGTACATCTGAGATGCCTACTTTTGTCATTGTGCTTAGTTTGCTTCAGCAAGTCATTCGTAAAATGCAGCTGCTGCAGATGGTCCCCACAGCTCCCTGACTGTAAAGTCAAAGGCACAGGGAAGGATTTGTGTATTAGTTTCATTCTATAAAGAAAAAAATTCTGACATGAAACCCCTTCAGCTCCAAAGGCTGCGCTATAAAACCTCCCGCAAAAAGAGAAGCAGTGAAGGGCTGACAGATTTAAGTACTCCTTGCTCCCAAGACATAGCTACTACGCTTACCAAAAATTGGAGGTAGTTTGCATAATTGCTTTGTAAAAACAAACCAGATCTGGTTAGTAACTGTGCTGCTCCTCTCAAGTGCTTTTAGCACAAGGTTAGAATCGTGGGATCACCACAGAATGCTGTTTCACCTCACCGAATAACGCAGCCTCTCTCCTGAAGTGAAAATTCCCACTTTGGATTCTATCAGCAATTTAATTTCAAATGAAGAATTTTAAACAAAGCCCCAAACAATTTCCTCAGAGACCTCCTGACAGTTTCAGTCAGTTCTGTGTCGGTGTGTCCTTCGCCAACTCACTGTATCACCACAACAGTGCGCAACCCCCTCCACCTCTACCTGCCTTTTCCTACAGCACAGGTAAGGCAGCTTGCACTGCAAAGAGCTGTGGAAAGAGCTTCTCATTGTCTATTTAGTGTCTGGTTCTGAAAGTTCTCCACACAGATTAACTCATTTCCATTTGCAGCAGATTCAGCATCAGCACTGCTTTACTTAACAGTGCTTGACAGAATAGAAGCAAGCTGAAGATTCATTCATTTACAGGCCTGTGACGTGGAAAACAAAAGATTGGCTTCCTCAGACTGCCAGAAGAATTAAGACACAGAACTTCATGGCAATTGCTTCTGAGGCTTATCATGAACGGCAAGGTATGGCCTTCTCAGGTGATGAAAGCTTCAGGGTAAGTGATTACACACTGCTGAGTTTGCCAAACGCTCCAGGGCACAGCGGCAGAACAGCTTGGCTGTGATATGTTGAAGCTTGCTGTGGACACCAGAATGAACCATGGGGTGGATGATGTACAGATGATGGAAGGAAAGCGGAGGGAACGAGGATCATGACACAGAAAGATTATGACAGAGAAGTATTTAAAGGGCAGCAGAAAGGCCTCCCGCTCAGCTGCAGCGCTCTCGGTGCCAGGGCTGCGCTATTTGGAAAGCGTGGGAACCAGGCACTGCTGCTGCCTGCACTGCTCTTTATTTATGGCGAAATCAGGAGCTTTGGGCCCCAGCTCTTCCACAGGCTTTCATGGCCTATGGACCTCTGATTTTTCATTCTAAACTTTCAAAACAATAAAACTTGCTGGCCTGAGGATAAGTATTCCTGATGAAAAGGGAATAAATCACCACCTTGCTTGGCTTACAACTTGCTTCTCTCAGCCACAGACCATTGTACCTTGCAAGCTGCTCTGCCAACTGCCTGCCTCTGGCTCATCTCCATATCATGCGAATGACCTTCTTGATTTCATTAAAAGAGCTGTCCCTGCCCATGGTGGGGAGGTTGGAGCAGATGATCTCTGAGGTCCCTTTCAATCTGAGCCATCTTGCAATTCCATGGTAGCTTCACTCCCTCCCATGCCCCACACTTCAAAACAGTCCCTATAGCACCACTTGCACACATCAGCAGCACTTCAACTCTCAGAAGCCTCTTACCTGCAGTTTTATGTCCACCTTTAACATTCAGGCTCCCGCTGAGGTTTGATAAAGAGACTAACAAAGAAGGTTTACTGGGATGTGGGATGGTTTCCATTGAAACCACCATCTGAACAGTGTGAATGGAGATCTTCTGGAAGCAGGAAAGGGCTTGCCACAAGCTGCCTTGCACCGAAGCCTTTTGTGCAGCACTGCTGTGTGCTGCAGGGAACAAATCCATGGCGCTGGGGTGTTGGGGTAATGGAGAGACATCTTCCTCTGGAATAACACCAGCTGATGGAGCAGCCTCCTTCCTGGGCTCATCATCATTTCTGCTTATGATCTTCTTCAAGAACTGGTGTATTTGGTCAAGTTTGACAAAGCTGAGATTTGCTTTCAAAGGTTTTGACACGTCCACATTTATGTCAGCTGTAGGAGAGAGTTGGAGAAAGAGATATGAGAAGCTGTAGTGAAATTATCCAAGCTATGTAAAGGTGTCAGGCATTTCAGTTTAGAGAATGCTGTGCTTACTGTTTCATTAGCTGGGCAGAATCAACAGTAAAACATGAAGTGCAGTGAGCACAGGTGCAGAGCCCTTGTCCTGTCTCTAGACACCCTCATGGAAAGTGCCTCTGCAGCCTTCCTGCAGAATCCCTTCAGGCACTGGCAGGCAGCTCTAAGGTCCCTCTGGAGTCTTCTCTTCTCCAGGCTGAGCACCCCCAGCTCTCTCAACCAATCCTCACAGCAGAGCTGCTCCAGCCCTTGGATCATCTTTGTGACCTCCTCTGGCCTCACTCCAGCAGCTGTGTGCCCTTCTGCTCCTGGGAACACCAGAGCTGGAGGCAGGATTGGAGGTCAGGTCTCAGTAGAGCCAAGGGGCAGAATTCCCTCTCCTGCCCTGCTGCCCACACTCCTCTGGATGCAGCCTAGGACAGGATTTCCCTTCTGGATACTTCTGTATCAACAGTTTTAAAAGCAAGGGAAGGAAAATGTCAGGAGACTGGGAAAACTCTCCTTGGCTGGGTGTTCTTGGCTTTGCTACCTAAGTTTGTAAATGAGGAAAGGATCCTCACTGCTTGCTGTGACAGCGCTCACACCTAACGGCTTTGTCAAGGGCAGGTTCTATTGCCAACACTTTCCCACAGCAGTACATCCCAAAAGAGGAAACAACAGCAAAAACAGCTACAGCCAAAAAACTGATTAGACTGGAGTTGATAGAAAAGGGGTCAAGCTGAAGGCAGAGAGGAAATATGTTGAGGAAGACTTAAAAGGAGAAGAACATGAGAGCAGTATTTGTCTCTTGGGCTTCCTCAGTGTAGGGAGGACACAAAGCACTGGTGAAGCTCAGTGCTGGAACTGGCAGCTGTGGTCCTGGGCCTGTATTCATCATTGCTACTGGTCACTTGTTTTCACAAACACTGCACTCCTCTGAGACAACCATAGAACCACAGAACCAAGCAGGTTGGAAGAGACCTCCAAACTCATCCAGCCCAACCTAGCACCCAGCCCTGGCCAACCAACCAGACCATGGCACTAAGTGCCCCAGCCAGGCTTGGCTTCAACACCTCCAGGCACGGCCACTCCACCACCTCCCTGGGCAGCCCATTCCAATGCCAATCACTCTCTCNTGGCCTGAGCAGTGCTGAGCACAGGGGCAGAAGAACCTCCCTTGTCCTGCTGCCCACACTGCTCCTGAGCCAGCCCAGGATGCCATTGGCTCTGCTGCCCACCTTGGCACACTGCTGCCTCATCTTCAGCTACTCTCTGTCAGCATCCCCAGGTCCCTCTCTGCTTGGCTGCTCTCCTCTAGAGATGTTAACTGAAATGTTCAACCCCCTAAACTCCATCTGAGCAATCAATGTGTTTGTAGTCCTTGCTCTGTTCTGCACTTTACACTGCCAAAGAACCTTTAACATTCTTTCTAAGAAAGCCTCAAGTGGTGGACAGAAGCCGTGGAAACTGATGAAATGTGAAGACAGATGTTCAGCAGCTTCCACAGTTACTCAAAACAGGCTAAAAAGAGATGTTGCAATGCACAGGGTCACCTGGATGTAGCTGGGGTATTTCCAAGATGCAAAACCCAAGGGTGACAATCTTCTTGTCTTAAACACCACCTAGCAGTGTGCAGATTCTACAGCTGTGGGAGAACACAGCTTCCTGGCATTCAAGCAACCTTTTGAATTGTCCAAAATTATACTGGACAGGGCAGAAGATAGCTCCAAGTCACCTTTAACTCCTCAACTGCATCACTCTCCCCTTTGCCTGCTAGTGCCTGGCTACCACAATTACACCTCATTGCTCTCTTTAGATGTAAGATGTAACAGCAGCAGCTTCCTTTGCCAGCTGCTAGCTATTTCCAGCCAACAGACAGCAAAGCAATACCTGTGCCTGTAAACAGATGGCATCCAGTGGAGTTCTGACGATGTTTCACTCGGACCAGACTAGATGGTATCAAAGCAACATTTCCGCAGTGTAACGATGGGTGTGGAACCTGAATCAGCTTTCTCCCTCCCTCACTTTCTCCACTGGTTACGTTTAAATCTGACCAACCTAGATGAGACTAAAGCAGCACTACTGCAGTGTAACACCTGGGTGTAGAACTGGAATTGGTCTTTCTCCCTCCCTGGTTTTCTCCACCAGATCTCTGACATTAGGCTGTAAATCCTTGCCTGTCCATTATTAGTTTCTAATTACCCTTCACAACTTTCTGAACAGCTACTAGGAAAGAGAATGATGAAATAACTATTGAGTTAAAAGGAGATTAAATAAATCTAAATAAGTTACATTTATTATATGCTCCCACCACGCCGGGAGATGACTTAACAGTGAAAGGAAAAGACTCACGTTGCAATAATGAGATCAGAGAGGGAATTCAGCTCCCAGAGGCGATTCTGGGGAGTTTATGTTAATGTACACCTTGTGGGGGACCAAAAATCAACTGGAATGGTTTCCTGAAAACTGTTTCCAGCTATTTTCTCATTTAAAAGTTCCAACTTCACTTGACCCATTAGTCATCATATTACTTACATTTATTGTGTATTTTGAAATCTATTACAAAAAAGCCAATGGATTCAATATGGTCTATTTGAACAAAATCATAACATCTACAAAAGAAAACCTACCAGCAGCCCTCTGAAATTTCTGTCTGAAGCTATTTATTTCCCAGCCATTTTATTACTCACAGCTTCAGACAGAGAATGCCAGCTAAAATACGAGTGTTTTGCCCTTGATCTCCACGACAGTCAGATTTGTACTGTGGAGATAAAGTCTTACTCTCTGAGCTTGGGATAATGATATTACCGAACAGGACTTTCAACTGGTAGGCTGAGGATGAATAAGCAACACAAAAATAACAGAGCTCCTAGCAAGCTGCTTGAGGTCAATCCCAGCTCTTACTGAAGCCAGAAGGGCTTATTCTAATATATCCCATAACTTAATGCACTCCAGGTTACCATTTCTACCAGTAATAAACTACCACAGGATACTCTCGAGATGAAAACCCAGAAAGTAAACACCATTAACATTTTTATAAGCTTTATTTGTAAGGCTGGGATCTTTCCACAGACTATGAGAAAAGTTGGGCTGTGGGAGAGAAAAATCAGGCATTGTCCAGGAGCTCGTTCCCTTCTCACAGTCCTCGTTCTGTAATGGAGCTTTCATTTCTCATGGCTAAGAGAGAAGAGGTCAGGTCTTTTTCCCTCGGGTTGGGCATGGTCTCGCTCTGCCCTAGCCTAAGGAAACCACATGGATAGCTCTGCTATAGAAGAGAAACACTGCTTTCCCTAAGCTCTTAGGAGGGCTGGCTTCCCTACTCCTAGCAGGAGAGGAGTGCACGACAGGGACCAAACACTTTGCCATGAGTGATATTCCTTCTCTAGGAGCCACCCATCCTGATTTAAGGAGTCTAAGAGGAAATCTGAGGAAGGTAATCTTGAGCCCCGACTCTCGTTCGGTGTCGGGGTGGCCCTTCAGTCAGGAGGAAATGGCCCAATTGCAACAATTCCATTTATGAAAACAGAAAGAGAAAGACAAGGAAAGAAAAGATTAGCTGCACTGTTCTCAATTGTCTCTGGGCAGGCATCAAAGGAGAGACAAATTAAAAGAAACTGAAAAGCGAGAAGAACACAAACTAATTGTTTTTATCCTCTAATTCATCATTCCCAATTTGGATCAAGGCAAGAGAAGGAAGAAACTTGAGACAAGGCTTCAGAGGCCATCTGCAGTCCATCTTGTATTCTGCCTCTGGGAGACAGATGCCAGTTAGTCTGCAAGAGGCTGGTAGGCACTGCTCAGTATTCCTGCCTGCTGCACCCCCCAGAAGCAGCTCTCTAAGGCCAATGTGGACACTGCAGCCCTCGGCAAGCTGAGCCGCCTGGAGCCATCAGGGTGCTCCCCAGCAGCACCAGCTCCCACCTCCATGCGACAGCAGGTTGTGAGGTCACACAAAGGTGAGAGCTCTGCCTGGCCAGTGCCAGGGCTTGGGATGTCAGACAAGGCTCAGAGGGAAGTCATCCTACTCCTTTTCAGAAAAGCAGGACGCCTGTGGGTCGGGAAGACCAAGGGCACTGTTAGTGAAGGATGCGGGACGGAGCTGCCGCTCGCAGCACGCTGACTGAACTGGAGCAGCTGTGCAACTGCCAAACATACTCCAGAAGTGTGCTGGAGCCTGGGTGGCAAGGCCAAAAACTGTGGTGGGGGCAGTGGGAAGTAAAGTAAACCCCTAGGGAAGGGAGACCTTAACCCTCAAAAGAGAGTCAGAGAAGCAGACACACAACGCAGTGAGATGAAATAAATTGCTCCAGGCCATAGAGCAGATTTGTGGAGAAGAGAGCCCACAGGTACTGACTCCTTAGCTGCTGAATAAGACATCTATATTAAGACACACAAGGTAAAATAAGAGAGAACCTGATGAGCTGTTTCAAATGGGTCAAAAGGCTGCCAACAGGCAGATAGGTTGGACTGGATGATCCCAGAGGTCTCTTCCAACCTGGGTAATTCTGTGATTCTGTGAAAGAGATGCCCTGAGAATCTTTTCCAACTTAGGCATGTGGCTTGGGGGCACAGTTTTGGGCATTTAAGAGACTAAATGTCAAGTCAGTGCTGTGGGCACTGCTTTGGGAAAGGCCCTTTGATAATGTTCCACATTATGCCACTGATACTGTAGCCAATAGATGTGTCAAAGTGTGCTAGTTTGAGGCTGGCTGGAATATTTCAGTGAGAAGAATTAGATGACAGGCTGTGAAAAGCAAATAATGCTGATGTCTGCTGCACTCACAGGCTTGCTGAGATGTATAAAACTCAGGACACAAACACAGATAAGAGAGTGTGGGTCTCTCTCTGAGCCTGTGCTTTCTAGTGGGCTGCTTCTGTGTTAACTAATCCTTCTGCTTCTAACCCCCCTTGCCAACCCTCCAAGCTCACCTTGCACGTAAGGCAGGCTCTGGGATAAGGTAGAGGGGTGGGATAAGGTAGGGCAGGGTGGTTGGGAGCCCCTCCTGGGGACTCTGGTTTCTGGCAGGGCTGCTGTGCTTCTCTATCACCTTTAACTTGTCTCTTTCTGTCTGTAGCTGTAGCTATTGTAACTCTCTGCTTGTACCTTGTGCTAAGCTGTGAATGGAAAGCTGCAGTCCTTCACCTCCAGCTTGGCTGAGTCGAGTCTGGGTGGATTCAGAAGAGTGGGGGGCAGGGAACACCCAAACCATCACAGAAACCCCAAGCAGTATCTACAGGCTGCTACACCTGTTTGGAATATTTCTCTGTGCCCTCTTAAATATCACTTCATGGCTACAGTGTCAGTGCTTTGAAAACTTGTTTGTAAAAGAGCAAAAGAAGGAAGAAAAATGCTCACCTAGCAGAGAGGTCCGGGGTTTTGCCAAGGATCCCGAGTTAATTAGAAAAGCCTGCAGCCTGGCTGGGTCCCCTTCTCAGGTGTCAGCTCTCATTAAATCACCAAATTCTCATTTCAAAGTTAACACACACCGCGGCTAAGGAGCTGTTAAACTGGGATCAAGTGGGCACATTCCTGGCTGGCTCTGTGATGTCATGCTCAGCAGCCCACAGCTGAACCTGCGAGGAGCAGGGCTGACTTTTCAATCTCTGAGGTATCTGATCTAATGCTAATTTTCTCTCTGTGGGCTAACTGTGCTGGGAACAGGTGGCCCTGCTTTCAATTAGGGAGGGCTAACATGCCAGTGTGAGGCCTGGATTAGTTCACCTTCTCACAGGGAATTTGCCTCGGTTGGGAATGGATTTATTATGGCTTCACACATGGAATGGAGCTCATGTCAGCTGAGGGCAGCCATACATCATCTGATTCAAATTAACCTGCTGAGGGCTGTTCCGTGGGGCTGATATTGTGTATTGAAATAACGACGTTTCTAAAACAGCGTGAAAGAAACCAGCCTTGCTCAACTGCAGTGCTTCCAATTTGTTCCAACTAATCTATCACCTGCTGCAGATATTATTCTAGTGGGTTGGTGGTAGCTGCTATTTTCCAGGTTTCTCCAAACCACTGACCTTGCTAAAGGGTACAACTGATGCCTCTGCAAAGAGCGGGGGAAAGAGGCTGCAGGGAGTGCCATGCTGCAGTTTTGTTTGTAGCTCCTTAGGCATACCCCTAGGTCACAGTGTGCCCAGGAGGGCAGCAGAGCCAATGGCATCCTGGGCTGGCTCAGGAGCAGTGTGGGCAGCAGGACAAGGGAGGTTCTTCTGCCCCTGTGCTCAGCACTGCTCAGGCCAACTGTGTCCAGTTCTGGGCTCCTCAGTTCCAGAGAGATGTTGAGGTGCTGGAAGGTGTTGAGAGAAGGGCAGCAAGGCTGGGGAGGGGCCTGGAGCACAGCCCTGTGAGGAGAGGCTGAGGGAGCTGGGGGTGTGCAGCCTGCAGCAGAGGAGGCTCAGGGCAGACCTCATTGCTGTCTGCACCTACCTGAAGGGAGGCTGTAGCCAGGTGGGGTTGGGTTCTTCTCCCAGGCAAGCAGCAACAGAAGAAGGGGACACAGCCTCAAGCTGTGCCAGGGGAGGTCTGGGCTGGATGTTAGGAGGAAGTTGTTGGCAGAGAGAGTGATTGGCATTGGAATGGGCTGCCCAGGGAGGTGGTGGAGTGGCTGTGCCTGGAGGTGTTGAAGCCAAGCCTGGCTGGGGCACTTAGTGCCATGGTCTGGTTGGTTGGCCAGGGCTGGGTGCTAGGTTGGGCTGGCTGAGCTTGGAGGTCTCTTCCAACCTGCTTGGTTCTATGATTCTATGGTCACTGCTGGTCCCCTCACAGCACAGCAGAGACGGGCTGGCAGAGAAGAGCAACCCCCCAGGTCCCCTAGTTGTCACTTTACCTTTCAGTGGGACATAAAAAGTCTTAGTGTTTTCTGGTTACAGCCACAGTTATTTCCCATCTAGCCTAACGTCTTGCCAAGAAAGATGAGGGCAGCACTTCGGCATAAACCATCTTTGGTTTGAGGCGATTTGTAAGAAGCTTTACTCCATAAACACTTTTGTTATCTCTGGCATGCAGAGAGAATACATCAGAATGACAGCTTTGACACCTGAGAAAGCACAGGTGATGGGAGAATAAAAACCCAAAGAGGGTAAGAAGAATAACTGCTCAAAACCTGTTAAGATGGATCCATCTTTGCTCCTCACCTAATGAATGGTATCTAACCCTGAAGCAATACAATAGTTTGTGCATTAGGAAAGCATTAGATGCAGAGCTCAGTGACAGACTGAAGAGAGAGGCTCCTAGGAACTGATGTAGATGAAACTGACACAAATGGAAGTCAGTTTAGAAAGAGGCAGAACTGCCCTTTAATATCCCACGGGTTGAAGTGAAGGTCTGTTCCCACAGGCCTGCTGATGAATGCTTATTTCTTCTAGGATCCTATTACCTTAAATCTGCAAGAAACACCATTTTGCTTAAGCTGCCAAAAACATACAAAGTAATCAACTCACGTGGCAAGAACTGCATCAACGCCTCCTGCTCTGCTCGTTTAATTACAGCTTTCCAAGTTTTGCTACTTGCTGTAGCTTTTTGACCCCCCAGCTAATAAGGACTGACAACCTGGCTTCACAGGCTCACAGGGTGTCAGGGCTTGGAAGGCACCCAAAGAGCTCATCCAGTCCAACCCCCCTGCCACAGCAGGACCAAACAGTCTAGCTCAGAGCATACAGGAACACATCCAGACAGGCCTGGAGAGGCTCCAGAGAAGGAGACTCCACAACCTCTCTGGGCAGCCTGTGCCAGTGCTCTGGGACCCTTCCAGTCAAGAAGTTGCCCCTTGTGTTCAGCTGGAACCTCCTGTGCTGCAGCTTTCCACTGCTGCTTGTCCTATCCCAGGGAGCAGTGAGCAGAGCCTGTCGCCCCCTCCTGACCCCCAGCCCTCAGATAGTTATAAACATTGATTAAATCCCCTCCGAGTCTTCTCCTCTCCAGACTAAGCAGCCCCAGGTCCCTCAGCCTCTCCTCATCAGGCAGTGCTCCAGTCCCCTCATCATCCTCATAGCCCTCCCTTGGACCCTCTCCAGCAGATCCCTGTCCCTCTGCAACTGTGGAGCCCAAAACTGAAGGCAGTACTTGAGATGAGGTCTCCCCAGGGCAGAGTAGAGGGGGAGGAGAACCTCCCCTGATCCGCTGGACACACTCTTCCTAATGGCCCCCAGGATCCCATTGGCCTCCTGGCCCCCAGGGCACATTGCTGTGCCATGGATGTTCTCCCCCAGCACTCCCAGGTCCCTCTCCTTGGGGCTGCTCTCCAGCAGTCATCTCCCAGCCTGTGCTGCTGCAGTTTGTTATTCCTGCCCAGGTGCAGCACAAGCTCAGAGGCCTGTGGCATAAGCTACTCCAGCAGCCCATTGCTTTACAGGGTTTAGTGTCTGTGATGCCTCCCACCACAACCATTGCTTCCCCAGTGCCCTTGCAAGGCCGCCAGGAGCTGTGTTGCAGCAAACCACTGCCAGCTTAGGTGGGATGAGGTGAAGCAGACGCCTGCCGCGGGCCTGCTGGCGGCCAAGCTACCTGATCGTAGCAGCTGTGGTTAGAGGACTCCAGGAGACATAGGCACTGATTTTTCAGAGGCTCTCAGAGCAGTGCACCTGCTGTTCTGATGCAATCCCATGTGCACAGTGCCTTCCATTACTCACCCCAGGAAACCTCCAGCCCCCAAGGAAGGTTTCTGGGCAAAGCTTAGTTTTGGAAAGGATATCAGAGTGGCAACAGCCGAGGTCAGAAAAACCTGCACAGGAATGCAGAGCTCCTTTGCTACCTTACACTGGCAAAGCACCTAATGAAAATTCAGAGCAATTACTGCTGAGTCATGGGTGTGTGATGATAGCTCCAAGTAGCAGCAAAAAGATGATTGAAACAAGTTTCTTTTGGCTGAGGAGAGAGCCTGGAGGAAACCTGAGGCTTGGTATGCTTTTGTGAGATTAAACAGACTGATCAGTATCACAGAATCATAGAACCAAGCAGGTTGGAAGAGAGCTCCAAGCTCAGCCAGCCCAACCTAGCACCCAGCCCTGGCCAATCAACCAGACCATGGCACTAAGTGCCCCAGCCAGGCTTGGCTTCAACACCTCCAGGCACGGCCACTCCACCACCTCCCTGGGCAGCCCATTCCAGTGCCAATCACTCTCTCTGCCAACAACTTCCTCCTAACATCCAGCCTAGACCTGCCCTGGCACAACTCCAGACTGTGTCCCCTTGTTCTGTTGCTGGGTGCCTGGCAGCAGAGCCCAACCCCACCTGGCTACAGCCTCCCCGCAGGCAGCTGCAGAGAGCAATGAGCTCTGCCCTGAGCCTCCTCTTCTGCAGGCTGCACACCCCCAGCTCCCTCAGCCTCTCCTCACAGGGCTGTGCTCCAGGCCCCTCCCCAGCCTTGCTGCCCTTCTCTCAACACCTTCCAGCACCTCAACATCTCTCTTGAATTGAGGAGCCCAGAACTGGACACAGCACTCAAGGTGTGGCCTGAGCAGTGCTGAGCACAGGGGCAGAAGAACCTCCCTTGTCCTGCTGCCCACACTGCTCCTGAGCCAGCCCAGGATGCCATTGGCTCTGCTGCCCACCTGGGCACTGCTGCCTCCTCTTCACCTCCTCTCTACCAGCACCCCCAGCTCCCTCTCTGCCTGGCTGCTCTCAGCCACTCTGTCCCCAGCCTGTAGTGCTGCTTGGGGTTGTTGTGGCCAAAGTGTAGAACCCTGCACTTGGCCTTGTTCAATCTCATCCCATTGGCCTCTGCCCACCCATCCAGCCTGACCAGGTCCCTCTGCAGGGCTCTCCTACCCTCCAACAGCTCCACACCTGCTCCTAGCTTGGTGTTATTTCCCTGTGCTTCAGCTGCTTTCTGTGAAGTGGGGAGGATGTACTCCACCACCCACCATGGAAGCACTGTGCAGCTAGATTCGTACTTCTGTGGTGCTCAGATCCTACAGCAGTGAGCAGCGCAGAGGAACTAAGGAATGGTGCTGCAGAGTCAGGTTTAGACAGCTGCTGAGGGCAGACTCAACAGGGAAAGCCCAGTACCAAAGAGCTGCTCTCTAAATGACTGGTAACAGCTTCTGCTGTGTGCTGAGTAAAGCAGAGATAGGTAAGGGAAAAAATAATTCCCTAACTGAACAAACTCTAACAACTGTGCACAAGAGAAATGCCTGGTGAAGGTGCAGGGACAATTCTGGTGTCACCTCAATTGTACTCTTCACAGCCATGCAGTTACAAACACAGCATGAATAGAACAGAATGGAGGACATCACTCAGCCTGCAGGAGCTTCTCACGCTGCAGGAATGAAGCTTCAAGTCACATCATTTTATGTTAACACCAGTAAACCTCCACGCTACACCACCTCCACTCTCTGTTCATTGCTAAAGCACAGCATCACTGTCTCTGGAATTTACAGCACGAACACCTGAGACTACAGGCAGGCAGTGCCAGGTAGGTGGATTCCAAAACGCCCAAGAGGAGGCAGCTTGTAAAAATATTGAGAAGCATTTCCAGAGCCAGCTTTTATAAACATAGCAGCTGGAACGTTTCAGTTGGTCTAGGGCTAGAAGCAGCCAACCTCAGCCTTCTTGAGCAGCAGAAAACAATTAGACCTTAAACCTCTGTCTGGTACAGGACTGGTGGTTCCTCAACTCTGATTTCAGTTTGGGGTCGGTGCCGGAGGAAAACGTCAGAGTCAGCAGCAGCAGCAGCAGCAGCAGCAGCAGATCTTCCTGACGCTGCACCTTCTGCCTGTGTGCACACCCCCACACAGACGACAGCACACAACAGACTGAAGCGTGAGGCTTACCTGGTCCGTTCAGGAAGTCCTTAATCTGCACAGTGATCAGAGGGGGTGGAATGCCACTTTTAGCGTCTACTTCTCCTGCCACTGTCTGCAGCCAAACCGTGCAGTAATCCAGAGCTTCTGGTAGAGTCTTCCCAGGATCTACAGGTGTGATAACCATCACAGTCGTTAATGACAGCCCAGGACTATGACACACAACGAAATGCTGCGTACAAGACGGATTAAATACAACCAAAAAGCTAAAGGCTAGCACAGCAAATAACACTGCCAAGTCAGCTGCTCCACACAGCACCGGTGCCCGCGGGCACGCGTGCTGCAGGGCCTGCACGTACAGGCAGGAGGCAAAGCTGGCAGCAAAGACACCCTGTAACATATGAATGAAAGGCACCAGTTACTACAAAAGAAGTGCACCTAGCACACAGCTTTAGCTTTAATTAGGATGGCATTTAAGGAGACCTTACCAGAGAATTTGTGCTCAAACCCTGCTAATTCTAGACTCTATTTTCACTGTCGGGTAGAGCAAACAATAATGGAAAGACAAATGGGAAAGGCTAAACCAGCAGAATGCTGCCAGGACTCAGCAGCACTACAGGTGGTTATGTAAGTCGTGCTGGAGTTTCACACGACAGCCAGGCAGTGGCTATTCTTGCATGCCACCTTGAACTCTGTTCCTTTGATCAGTCTCCTCGAGTTCATTAAAATTAATTTTCCCCAACTGCTCCTCTTGTCTTTATTTTCTGCATATCAGAAATGGCAAAACCAGTAGTGTACAATGCCTCTTTTGAAGTTATTCTCTGCGTTTTCAGTCAGTTAAACCCTGCTATAATTGCTTGATTTGGGTTTTACAGAAGGAGTTGCTTTCAAGAGTGGTATTTACATACCCCCTGTTATAGCCAACATATGGTCTCGTGGTAGAACAGTCATATGTGGACTGGGTATATAAAGTCAGCCTTGGAATTTGTATTTCTTGACCTTGTCATGTGATTCATATAAAACTTGGCAGATATGAACCCTTATGTGATTTCAAAGAACCTACTGAAACCAATTGATCATGACTGTAGATCTATATGGAAAAGATCAAAAGTTAGCACATTCTTCTGGTTTTATTTGATCAATTCTCCGGCAGTGCCTCTGCAGCAGTGTTTGTACTGTGTGGCATATACATTACAGTCCTGCCCTCCCTCTATTCCCACTCCACGTTTACAAAGTCAGCCCTCAGCAGCTCTTTAAGAGCTGTCACTGCACACAACAGATTTGTATATTTTCCATGTGAATTTCTACACTTTTATGATCCTTAGCCCTTTCCTTTAATTACACCAACCAGAATGAAGTGACACATTCCCTTTTCTGGAGGAAACTGCTTGAGGGAGTATCTTGTTTCCTGTGTTTGGAGCTTGCCCAGTGTAGTGAAAGGAGTGATAATCAAAAATCTTTGCCATCAAAATAGAGTTCCAGAAGGGGGACTTGGCTCTATCACAGCACCTCACTTTGTGCTAGTAGCTCATCATAAATGAGTGATGTGCTTTCAGAGAACACTGTGTAAAGAGCTGTAAAAAGTACTGAATGTTGTGCAATGAACATAACTGCACCAATTTAACTGATCTCTAAGTTACTGCTCCTTTGGAAGTGTTCACAGAAACATTCAGGTGCAGTGTGTTTGTGCAGCTCAGAAGGCAAATTGCGTCCTGGGCTGCAGCCAGAGGAGTGTGGGCAGCAGAGCAGGAGAGGGGATTGTGCCCCTTGGCTCTGCTCTGCTCAGATCTCATCTCCCATCCTACCTCCAGTCCTGCTGTCTCCAGCAGTAGAAAGACACAGAGCTGCTGAAGTGAGGCCAGAGGAGGCCACAAAGTTGATCCACGGGCTGGAGCAGGCTGAGGGAGCTGGGGGTGCAGTGGACCTATCCAGTGCAGCCTGGACAGAAGACTCCAGGAGGACCTTAGACCTGCCTGCCAGTGCTTGAAAGGATCCTGCAGGAAGGCTGCAGAGGGACTGCTCCTGAGGGTGTCTGGAGACAGGCCAAGGGGGAATGGTTTGGAGCTGAGGCAGAGCAGGGTTAGAGTGGGGCTGAGGAAGAAGTTGTTGAGTGTGAGGGTGGTGAGAGTCTGGCCCAGGCTGCCCAGGGAGGCTGTGGCTGCCTCCTTGGTGGGGGTGTTGAAGGCCAGGCTGGATGAGGCCTCAAGTAGCTGAGTCTAGCTGAGAGGTGTCCCTGGGCATGGTGGGGAGGTTGGAGCAGATGATCTCTGGAGTCCCTCCCAAGCTGAGCCACTCTGGGATCCAATATGGGGCAAAAGGCTGCAATAAAGCATGGCTGAGTTCTGGAGGCTACCATCACACAGTGTGTAGCAGCCTAGATCATCCCCTGGGTTTTCAGCAAATCCAGTCAATTCAGCCAAACGTTTCTTTGGCACAGCACATTTCCAGGCATTCTCATTGTCCTAAGATGTGTTTATGTTATCAAATACCTAATCATTATTTCAAAGTTGTAGTTGTTTAAGGATGAAAATATCTCTGGTGATAAGAAACTGCATAGGAGAACCCCCTGCATGCCAGAAGGCATTAGCTGCGCAAACTCTGTCCTCAGGGCACTGCAAACCTAAAGCACAGAATCAAAGACCTGAGGGAAGTTCTCAGCAGGTTCCTTTGCTGTGTCACCTCTCCAGGATTGCAGCACCATCCTCTCCTCATTACCTGAGCCACTGCAGGACTGGGATTCAGGAAGCTTGAGAAGGACTCCAGAATTTACAGATGAGGAATAAAACACAAAGAAACTTCAGTGCACAAAATTAGCCTGAGTCCAACAAAATATGTAACTGCTAACCCTACACTGGGCTTACTGATGTCAAGCTTTTAAAAATCAGTTAATTTTAGTTCAAGTGAAATTATGTTACTGTGAGACAGCTAATGCTGCCATTAGCATAGTGACACAGACACAGTTTTTCACTCGGAGGAAACAATCCTAAGGGGCCACACACAGCAGTAGTCTGAGTGCTCCTAGCCCACAGTGTAAGGTCGATTTGGGAGCTGGGTAACAGACCTGGCCATAGATCCAGGTATGCCAGGTACAGCTCAACAGCTACGCTGATACACAAGGAGAAGAAAGCTAAGGTGCAAAGGTCTCAGAGCTTGCTGTGCTGCTCTATCTCTCCAAGACCTGAAGGCTTTGGAGATATACAAACAGGAGCTAAAAGGGAAAAAAAAAAGCTGTAACAAAAAATCATTTACATCCAAGGTCAAAGGACTGGAATATGTCTGTCTTGATTAAAACACCTTCTAGGGTAGGAAACAGCAGATGCATTTTCAGAGGGCTACGGGCCAGGAGAGGAATCAATATCAATCAGTCACCCCTCTGCCAAGGGCAGAAGAATTGCAAGCAGCAACTGACAAAAGAAAAAGAGAAAAATCAGGCTGAAAAGTGAGGAATTCCTTAAGGACTCTTCCCCCTCAAGGAAATGATGGAAAGTTCAGACTCTACAAAAACCTCACCAGCACTTGACAGAACACTACAGAACACACAACAGGGAACAATTATGTGTCGGCAGGGAACTGCCTTGAATAATGTATTATAATAGGTCATTTCCAGTCCCATTTGCTATGATTCTCCCAAAAATCAACACTCAAGTTCGCAGCTATTTCTGAGAAGAAAACGCTGGAGAAAGCCCAAGGGATGCATCCATAAGTACAAAGGGAGGCCAGAATTACTCCCCAGCAAGGCCTGAGAAGCGAAGGGCAGCGAAGATGCCAGAAATGCTATCCTCTGCACCAGGGGACAAAGCTCTCCAGCAGCACAGGAGGGGTGGCAAAACCACCAGCACAGACTCGCAGCCAAGGCTGCAGGTTAGCAGCTACCAGCAGGCTGAGGCCCTCAATACACGCATGGTTTTCTCCCCCTCCTTGGCTGTTCTGGGATTTCTGTTTGTTTGGGGATTTTTAAGAAAGAAACAAACAAATCTCTGTCTGCTTCTGCATGCAGCCAAGCACCCAAAGCCACTCTTACTCCTGCTAAGGTCCAGATCTCAGCTCCATACTTCACAGTTCATGAAATGTCTCTCTAAACTTGAATTTGCAAGCCTTCGATTGCACCTCTATCTCCTCTGTCAAGAGCAGGCAGCAACCCCCGAACTTCCGCAGAGAAAGGGCAGCAGGGGGAAAGGAAAGGAACGGAAGAGGCAATGCCTCGAAGCTCTTCTCTCTCCGAACTGTGGCGTAGCTCCGGTCTGCAGCTGAGAGCCAGCGCAGCTCAGGAGGCAGCGCGCACGGCAGGGCGCTGGCAAACACTTCTGCTAGCTCGCAAGGGCTGTGGCAGGAAGCTAAACCGGAGCCCTTGCAGCAACCTGAGCACTGTGCATTCCCTGGGCAGCTTATCCCTATGGGTGGGGCTCACACACCCCCAACCCCTCCCACATGGGTGTAGATGTGCACAATAAATACGGGCGGAGGGGAACAGGTGAGAGGCCAGCAGCACTCCCTCCATGATGTGCTGGAGAGCAGCCTCAAACCCTCTCTGCCTCGCAGCAAGCACAGGAGGCTGAGAGGGAGGCTGCCAGAGCCAGCCTGCTCTGCTCTGCTCTGCTCTCCACCCAGCCCGGGCCTGCCACCAGAGCAGAGGTTAGATGTGTGTGAGCTACTGCATCTGCTGCTCACCGACCTCCTGCCTTCGAAGGCGTGGGTGTAAAGAAGCCGAAGCAACAACCAGGATTGCTCCCGGTTGGCCTCGCACGGCCGCGCTGGCGGAAGCTGAAGGAATTCCATCTCTAACGGATACCTACTGAGACACTTCTCTCCCTTGCAGCAGCCAAGCACCACAACCTCCTCTTTGAAAGCAAACAAACAAACAAACAGAAAAAAGGCTTTTTTCAAGAAGGCCCAGAGCACAACGCTCAGGAAATGAGGCAATTTTGGATCTGGATTACATTACCTGAAACAAAGCAAATCAAGATTTAAAAACAATATTTACAAAAGCAGCTTACAAGATGACATTAAAAACAACTGCACCCACTGCAAGTGGTGTGGTCACTGCTCCCTCTGCGGAGCCTGATGGCTAGCAGATGCCTTTGGCCACCTGCAGGCTGAGCACTGAAGAAAAAAGGGTGCTTTGCAGCACATTTCAGGCTAATTGGGCAGAACCCTAGAATGGCTCAGCTTCGAAGGGACCTCAGAGATCACAGAACCCTAGAATGGCTCAGCTTGGAAGGGACTCCAGAGATCATCTGCTCCAACCTCCCCACCATGCCCAGGGACACCTCTCAGCTAGACTCAAGGACTCATCCAGCCTGGCCTTCAACACCCCCACCAAGGAGGCAGCCACAGCCTCCCTGGGCAGCCTGGGCCAGACTCTCACCACCCTCACACTCAACAACTTCTTCCTCAGCTCCACTCTAACCCTGCTCTGCCTCAGCTCCAAACCATTCCCCCTTGGCCTGTCTCCAGACACCCTCAGGAGCAGTCCCTCTGCAGCCTTCCTGCAGGATCCTTTCAGGCACTGGCAGGCAGGTCTAAGGTCCCCCTGGAGCCTTCTCCTCTGCAGACTGCACCCCCCCAGCTCCCTCAGCCTGTGCTCACAGCAGAGCTGCTCCAGCCCTTGGATCAGCTTTGTGGCCTCCTCTAGCCTCACTCCAGCAGCTCTGTGACCTCCTGCTGGGGACAGCAGGACTGGAGGTAGGATGGGAGGTGAGGTCTGAGCAGAGCAAAAGGGCAGAATCTTAGCAAGCAGCTCAGTGAGCAAGCAGGCTTTGTAATGGTCCTTATTAAGCAGCTGGTATTTATTCCATTCATCTATTCCCTTTGATTTGAAGTTCCTACAGTGACTGTAGCAAGCTGCCACCAAGCTGCGCCGTTACAAAGAGAACTGCAAGCAGGAATGGAGCAGTTTAGCACAACCTTAGCAAAGCTGAGCTAATGTTTTAATAACCTGATAAGTTCCCTCCTCCTCCTAACTGACTTGCCAGTGAACTTGGCTGGAGAGAAGGACTGAGGAAATTGAAAGCACAACCATCAGGTTTTTAGCTGCAAGGCAGGCAAATGCTCCCAAACACGGACCAAGGCCTGATGGAAATGTGCTGCTGCTAACTGCTAATTCACACACTAACAATGCCCAGCTTTTAAATGGCCTCTTTCCTCCTGGTTTATCCTCTAAGTTCTTATTTCTTCCACATTTCAGAAAGCAAGCACAAAGTAAGACAGCTAAGTGACAGAGCAGCCAAGTTGTTTGGATGAGGTTGTGTGTCTCAGCCGCTGAGCTGAGCCGCTCTCTCCGAAGGGGAGAGATAGCTTAATGTGCAAGATCCTGAGTTTTAAGCTCTAATAACTGGAGATAATTAAAGAGGCATGCACACCCCATCCTCCTCGTCCCACATACAATATACGTGGCTTGGTAGCAGGACTCAAACCTTCACTTCTACACGTGTGCAAAGCACAGCCAGCACTTCCCAGCCCCGGACCCAGTGCTGGCGAAGCAATGGGAGTCAAGATTTCAAAATCACCCAACAGAACTGATTCAAAACAATTGCTCCAAACGCCGCGAAACATGCCTGAAATGTTCTCACGCGGCACACATGCTGTGTGCACAGACAGAGCACGACGAGGGAGAGTTTTGGAGCCTATCCTGGATCTAATCTGCATGCTTATGACACACACAAACTATGCAAGCTTAAACATCTTGGTGTAAGCAGTGAGGAATCACCCCGGCAGGAGAAGAGAAAGCACCAGGGAGACCTCCTGGTGCCCTCTCAGTACTTCAGAAAGAGGAGGGCAGGCTTTTTAGCAGGGCCTGTTGTGACAGGATGAGAGCTGATGGTCTGAAACTAAAAGAGATTTAGATTAGAGACAAGGAAGAAAGCTTTTATACTGAGGGTAGTGAGACCCTGGCACAGGTTGCCCAGAGAGAGGTAAATGCTCCACTCATGAAACCATTCCAGATCAGGTTCGATGTGGCTCTGAGCAACCTCATCTAGCTGAAGATGTTCTTGCAGACCACAGGGGTGTTGGACTAGATGACCTTTAAGGTCCCTTCCAACCCAAGAGCTGAGGCTGTGGGGTATAACCCCAACAATGTGTGCATTCACTGACTGATTTTCAGCTACACCCCAGAGTCTCTCAAGCTGCCTTCCACCACTCCAGTACCTTTGAGACCTGAGGTTCTTCAAGCAGTCACAACCAGGCCTGAAGGTGAAATGCTCTTACCTGTACACTTGTAGTCTGAGGCTACTCCTTTCAGGCCAGCATCAAACACTGATATTTCTACCTTCTGCTTTCTATGGTGGCAGCTGAGGAGCACGGAGGGCTGCGATACAACCAGGTAGAGGAAGGGCTGCAGCTCTGTGTCGCCGGCTCCCCTGCGGCCTGGCTGCCGAACGATGGTGATGCCCAGGGCTTGTCGAGCAGAGGATCGGGTGGAGGCGTGCAGGCTCTCCAGGGACAGGAGCCCTGCCCTTCTCCCGGCGGGCAGGGGAACGTCGCTGTGCAAGAGGTCGTCCGCAGTGACGGAGGAGATGCAGGGCTGACCAGGCTGCTTGGCGTTGTGGCTGCCACCGCGGCCTGCTTCTGGAAGGTTCAGGGAGCTCTTGCTTATTTTCTCACCTTCCTTCTGCTCTGGCACGGACTTTGGCTTTGGCAAGGTGAGGCAGGAGTAAGTCATCAATGAGATTCGGCTGGCGGTGATGAAGACGTCGAAGGGGATGAAGTTGAGGTTCTTGACGATGGAGGCGTGGCAGGAGGGGCGGGCGATGCGGTGCTGGCTGGCGCCGCTCTGCTGCTCGATCTGAATGATCCTGATTTTAACACTGTCACTGCCAATCCCACTGTCCTGTGCCCCACTGTAGCGGGAAGAAGTCTCCACTGTTCCCCCGTCAGACACATCCGTTTTCTTCTGCTCCTGTTTGGAAACCTGTGGCAGAAAATCCTCTGTTAACTTACGATATCCGTAGCCCAAGCATTCCCATCGCAGTGGCAGCAAACAGCCACTACAGAAATAGGGTGTCAAAAGAGAGAAGCATACAGAGACATCTGCCAAGTTAACGCAGTCATCACTCATGAAAACACAGCAGGTGTCTGTTCCAATGACACGATGAGTCACGGCAGACGAAGTGCCAAGAGAACACTGGAAGGGAAAACAAAGGAGTAGTGATTTCAAGCCTTAAATGAGCTTGGGTCTTCTCCTTTTGTTTGGTTCTCTCAGTCCCACAAAAAGCCTGAGGGAAGGTGTGGAGCACGCGCAGAAACATCTGGAAAGAGCCCCCTGCAGAAGTTGAACAACAGCAACGCTGAGGAGGATGCATGGGCAGCTCTTCAGACTCACACCAAGTTAGAGGCATGCACTCACCTGCGTGGCTTCCACAGAGCAACCCCCACCTCTGTCTGCCCAGGAGGAGTGCTTCTGCTCCGCTCTCTAAAAGAGCTAACATCAAAAATGTCTTAACTCAGACCTGTGACCCATCCCACACAGTACTCTGCTTCTGACAACACCAGCAGCAGCCTTTGCCACAAGAGATCATGGACCCTGGCTGCCTCACACAAGCTCTTCCCTTCCTTCTGAAGCATCCACAGCTGTTGCTTTCAGGATGCTGGAGGTACCTGCTTGTGCCCCTGGACTTCTTGACCCTGATTTGTCCACTTCCTTGTTGAATATGCTAACAGTGTCTGATCTCCACAACCTGCTGATGCAGCAAGTTCCATTTTCCCCCTCTTTGCTTTAAACCAATCTCCTCCTAGTGTGACTGCCCTGGCCCAGTCTTTGGCCATGCATGATTTGAACACTTGGGCCCACATCCTGCTTCACTGCTGTTGCTATGTCCTTGCAACCCTTGACCACAGCCTGCCTCAGCCTGCTCCTCTCCACACTGGGACATACCAGGCTTTTTAGGCTTCTCACAAAGAAGCTGCTCCAGAACCTTCAATCCTTTTAGTTTCCCCTCTCTGCTCCTCTGCCTGCACTGTGCACTTCTTGAGTGCTCCACACAGAACGTAAGAAGCAGGATGACTACGGTTCTAGGGAGCAGCAAACTGATGCCTTCTGTCTCGTTCTCAATCTCCATCCTGACGATGTCCACTATTTTGTTAGGGTTTTCCTGGCTGCTGCTGCACATTGCCTCAATGATTTATTTCTTCATTCCAGGACCTACTTCAGTGGTTTCTTTTAATCTTCTCCCCCCTTCTAGTAAATCTTTAAAAAGGGAGATAAAAACTAGGGTAAACCATACCTTAACTTCCTCTTAAAGAGCATGACCATGAAATACAAGTCCTCACAAATTTAGCAGCAAATGAGCTACAGGAACGTGGGGCAGTGAATTACTGAACATCTCCAAACTTTGCTCTTTATGTAGCAGTATTAGCAGATTCTAAATACACTGCAGAACCTGGGTTGTGGGGGACATCAAGAACAGCAGATTTATTTGAGAGGTTCCCTTATATTCTGCTTTATGAAACAAAAGGAGCAGACTCCAGTCCTTCTCTTTAAAGGAAAATATTAGCAAGGAAATCCTAAACCAGACCCCCTTAACTGGCTGAGGTTTGCTCTGGAAAGACTTCTGCCAGCTCCAGGTACAATCTTTACAGATTCACTCATGCACATTTCAAATAACCAACAGAATTCCCTGCAGCTGATTTCCGTGGCAGACTGATATCCCTGACCTGCAAATGGGATCCTACCTTGAATGCAGCCTCTAGGAAAGGAATCATAGAATCATAGAATGGTCTAGGTTGGAAGGGACCTCAAGGATCAGCCAGCTCCAACCCCTTGCCATAGGCAGGGACACCTCCCACCAGAGCAGGTTGCTCAAGGCCTCATCCAGCCTGGCCTTAAACGCCTCCAGGGAGGAAGCATCCACAACCTCCCTGGGCAACCTGTTCCATTGTCTTACCACCCTCACTGTAAAGAACTTCCTCCTAACATCCAGTCTAAATCTCCCCTCTGCCAGTTCAAACCCATTCCCCCTCATCCTGACATTACCAGACCCTGTCAATAGTCCCTCCCCAGCCTTCCTGTAGGCTCCCTTCAGATACTGGAAAGCCACTCTAAGGAACTACAGAGCCAAGCAATCCTGACTTCCCCCCATTTCCTAGCAGCTAGGCTATGTGCACCTCACCCTCTCTGTTAGGTAAACTATCAAGTTCTTTGCCCATATCCTGGCACTGATGGCACTTAAGGCATCATCACTTGGGTACGGAGGGCAAAGAGAAGGCAGACGGGAAGGAGCTGTACAAAATCTTGCCATATCGTTCAACTGAAATGCTGCCCGAAATGAAGCAGAGGGCTAAAGCCAGCACCTTTTAGCTGTCCATGGCCATCAGTTTGGCCTGATGAAAAACCTTCTCTGACAGTCTGGTTTTGTAGTAACTGATGGGTACCGCGTGGTGGTTTCTTGTCCTCCTCGCAGCAGCACTGTCTACAGCTACCTGACACTTAGGTTGTGCATAAAGAACACAACATGCAGTGCTGCTCCCGTAGAAGGAGAGGGAGAAAGCACAGCACTGCTGGCTTCTGAACATGTCTCCTCACACCTACACAGACTCCACTTGAAGATTAGTTCTTCCATTATGCCTCTTCTGATAATTGTTTATCGGCTGTGCTGGCCTATGCAAAGCACCCAAAGGACATGAAGACAGAAGCTCTGTCTCCACCCCCTTCCAGACTACAGTTCTCAGTGAAGGCTACTGCAAAGAATGCTAATTGGTCCCAACTGCTGCATTTGCTGCTGTGCAGACATTCCACTGCAGAAACTTTCCACTGCTGAGACTCCAAACCAACTTAGGCAGGTCACCAAGCAGATGCCAGCAGCTTCTGCTCAGTACTAAGCAGTACAGAATAGAGAGCAGTGCCTGAGAGGTGAAAGACACCATATCCTATGAGGGTTCTCCACGCCACCTAGTTCCACAATGGAATTTGACCTCTGTATGCTCTTATCACATATATCATAAAGGTTGGAACAAGTGAGTGATGATTTACAAAGAAGCTTTCCACAAACCAAAGGTGCAGACAGAGCACTGGGACTCCTTGCATCACTTTCACCTCAGTGAGCAGAGAGCCTCCCAGCAAAGGTTGCTGTTAACCTGAAAATGCATCTAGTAATAAACTTGGGAATCATCCTCTTACAGGATAAAGAGAAGGGAGGGAATGACTCTCCATATGTCAACTCTAAAGAGAATATTATGGGCTAGCTGGACTAGTTCTTCTACTGGTCAGGCCACACATAGAGTACTGTGTCCAGTTCTGGGCTCCTCCATTGCAGAGAGATGTTGAGGTGCTAGAAAGTGTTGAGAGAAGGGCAGCAAGGCTGGGGAGGGGCCTGAAGCACAGCCCTGTGAGGAGAGGCTGAGGGAGCTGGGGGTGTGCAGCCTGCAGAAGAGGAGGCTCAGGGCAGACCTCATTGCTGTCTGCAGCTCCCTGCAGGGAGGCTGTAGCCAGGTGGGGTTGGGCTCTGCTGCCAGGCACCCAGCAACAGAACAAGGGGACAGAGTCTCAAGCTGTGCCAGGGGAGGTCTAGGCTGGATGTTAGGAGGAAGTTGTTGACAGAGAGAGTGATTGGCATTGGAATGGGCTGCCCAGGGAGGTGGTGGAGTCGCTGTGCCTGGAGGTGTTGAAGCCAAGCCTGGCTGAGGCACTTAGTGCCATGGTCTGGTTGATTGGCCAGGGCTGGGTGCTAGGTTGGGCTGGCTGAGCTTGGAGGTCTTTTCCAGCCTGGTTGATTCTGTGATTCTGTGTCAAGAGCATCAGTGTCAGCTCGGATCTAGCAAACGCAACGACAACATTCATCATCGGGCTGCATTATGTCGCTTCTCTTGCTCTTTACATAACCCATTTAAAACGAACAATAAAAGTTTTCTTTAATTAGCTACTGGTGTGCATTAACATGATCATGATTAAACCATAAAAACCAACTGTACATTACCCTGGTCCCCCATCCCATGTGGTTTGGATTATTTTAGTTTAAAATGTACTTTGAGTCCCTTTTAAAAGTTCGACCTTCTGCTTTCAGAGAATTAAATGCATATTACTGCAGTGGAGAAGATAATGTTTCAGACCTCCAGGCATATATTAAACACACTGGCAGCACATTAGACAAAATGCTTTACTTATTAGATACTTCCTATTCTAAACAGTGTCATCAAAGGCTAAAAACAAAACCCATATAAAAGCTGCACAATGCTTCCACACAGAACCTGTGCCAAAATCCCTGTTCTTTCCAGCTAATGAGGAAAGGATGTGTACTCTTAACATATGAATGTAAGATTTTCCAAGCATTCACTTTAGGAAACAGGGCTATTGATTCCACATGGCTCACGTTAAACGAAACTGTATTGGTAAAATAACCTTTAAGATATTTGGCATGATAACTGTAATTAAACAGCATTCAAAGGCATAAAACAAAAGGGAATTTGGTTCCACAATGGCTAATTAAAATGAAATGAAAAAACACAGCATGTCCTCTATCAAGATAAATTGTTATTGTTCCCGAACTATTCCAGTACTGTTAAAATATACTTCTAGATAAAATCTGAAAGGACTGGAAAAATGTTTGTGGCTTCGGAATGGATAGTTTGGCGAAGAAAAAAAGTATAGGATGCTGAAATTTTATGCTGAGATAATAGCTTTAAAGCTCTGAGCGTAACCAGATGGCATCTAAAGCAGAGGAATTCCGCAGTTTCGCTGTCAGAGCGAGCTGCAACAAGGAAAGGCTTCCAGCAGCTAGCAAACACACGTCAGGACGACAGTTTACTCCTCGGAGGGCTGCGGTGCCTGCCCCCTCCCTTCGCAGTTACACAGCCCAGCAATACGAGGCACCCTAGGAAAGGTGTTGAAAGCTACACTGGTAGCTAGGGAGCCGAGCCTAATTCTTCCTTTTCATGTGCTGCGATAGGTAACGTTACCAGCTTAACCTC
Source organism: Tricholaema leucomelas (assembly GCA_013400475.1). Lineage (NCBI taxonomy): Eukaryota > Metazoa > Chordata > Aves > Piciformes > Lybiidae > Tricholaema lacrymosa > Tricholaema leucomelas. The sequence continues at coordinate 343,239 of WAAF01009782.1, read as the reverse complement.
TTGAGTTCGGGAGGGCACCTGACAGATCTGCCTAGTGAAAGGGCAAGGAACCCGCACGGCCTGCGCAGCACACACAGATGACTGCAGAGGGAAGACAGGGGCAGAGAAGGAGATCTGCTCGGCAGAACTGGTCAGCAGTACCCCCGAGGGCTGGGGCAGAGATCTGCTCGGCAGAACTGGTCAGCAGTGTCCCCGAGGGCTGGGGCAGAGATCTGCTCGGCAGAACTGGTCAGCAGTGTCCCCGAGGGCTGGGGCAGAGAAGATTTGCTGGGCAGAACTGGTCAGCAGTACCCCCGAGGGCAGGGGCAGAGAAGATTTGCTGGGCAGAACTGGTCAGCAGTACCCCCGAGGGCTGGGGCAGAGAAGATCTGCTCGGCAGAACTGGTCAGCAGTACCCCCGAGGGCTGGGGCAGAGAAGATCTGCTCGGCAGAACTGGTCAGCAGTACCCCCGAGGGCTGGGGCAGAGATCTGCTCGGCAGAACTGGTCAGCAGTGTCCCCGAGGGCTGGGGCAGAGGAGATCTGCTCGGCAGAACTGGTCAGCAGTGTCCCCCGAGGGCACTGCACCCTGAACCAGCTACCTCCTGTGTGTATTTGGGCAGCAGAGGCACCTGTTCAGAGTCTGCACAAAGAGGGGCAACGGACCCAGCAAGGCAAACAGACCTGCTGATGCCTGAGGCCGCCAGGCAGCACATCTTCCGACAGGAGAGGACCTTCACAACAACCGGCAGCCTTTGAAATCTGTGCTTTCACTTCCTACTCCTCTCCAGAGTTCGCAGGGACACCAGAGGCAAGTGCGTGCAAGTTCAGCTGACACATCCCCAGCAGCTTTAGGTTCTTATTCTGATCCTCACAGGAGAATGCTGTAATTAACAGGGGAACTAAGCAACAGCACCTCTGGAAGTGGAGCTGCTCTAGATCCAAAGCATCTGCACCTGCATAACTCGTCCAGCCTCTCCTGTTCATTGCGGCTACGTAACGGCACTACTGAAGGAACATTTCTTCTGCATAGCCTGTCCTCAGCTGCCAACCCTGAGATCATTCCTCACATGACATCAATCATGGAAAGAGTCACAAGTGTGCAACCACAGAAGGAGAGTGCCAATCACATCTGCTCCAGCACTGTGCCATCTGACCTCCTCTGCTTCCTTCTGCTAAGCACGAGTAACACTGCAATGGAAACCAAGCCGCTGCCTAGTGCTGAGCCACACAGGAAGGATATATTCCTGCTCTTTTTCTCTTGTGCTTGAACTGGAACGACAAACACTGCATAGCTCTGCTCTCCTCAGGCCCCACTGGGACTCCGGTGTGCAGCTCTGGAGCCCCCAGCACAAGCAGGACATGGAACCGGTAGAGCCAGTCCAGAGGAGGCCACAGAGATGCTCAGAGGGCTGCAGCAGCTCTGCTATGAGGACAGGCTGAGAGAGTTGAGGCTCTGCAGCCTGGATAAGAGAAGACTTGGAGGAGACCTTGGAGTGGCTTTGCAGTATCTGAAGGGGGCTACAGGAGGGCTGAGGAGGGACTATTGACAAGGTCTGGTAATGACAGGATGAGGAGGAATGGGTTTGAACTGGCAGAGGGGAGACTGAAACTGGTGAGACACTGGCACAGGTTGCCCAGGGAGGTTGTGGAGTAGAGAATCACCCAATGTGATCTTTGATTCTGTGCTCCACAACCTTCCTGGAGGTGTTCAAGGTCAGGTTGGATGAGGCCTTGAGTGACCTGTTCTAGTGGGAGGTGTCCCTGCCTATGGCAGAGGACTGGAACTGGCTGATGCTTGAGGTCTCTTCCAACCTAAACCATTCTATGATTCTATGATAACTTCTCTCCGGCTTTCTCTCCAAGTACTTTGCTCCATCAGAGAGTCTCCAGCAGCACGGACATCACTTGATGTGCTGCTGCTATCTGAAGAAGCTTTTTTTTTGGGTTAACCACTGTTTGCTACATTGCTCTGCTGAAGGCTTCCACTAAATCAATTTTGGTTTGCTTCTCACCTGAGTCATGTAAGATTGACTTCTCCAGGTGACCATTCTAAAAATTATTTTGTGAGCTGAACCATTGATCTGCCATGGAAAATATGGAAGCCACAGACACAAGCACATTAGACTGCTAATTACAGCTTCCAGTCTAATAAAGTTTAAGTTGTAAATTAAACCCTCAGTCCTACAATTCAGGCTAGACAGACTCTCTCCTACTCACATCAGCTCAGCTGTGAAGACTTCCGTATATTGCAGAATCCCAGAATGGCTCAGGTTGGAAAGGACCTCAGAGCTCATCTCCTCCAACCTCCCCATCAAGGTAGAGACCTCTCCACTAGCTGTGGCTGCTCAAGGCCTCATTCAGCCTGACCTTGAACAGGGGGTTGGAACTTGGATGATCCTCCCGCATCAGGAGCAGTGTGGCCAGCAGGTTGAGGGAGGTGATTCTCCCTCTCTACTCCACTCTGCTGAGACCCCATCTGCAGTACTGCATCCAGTTCTGGAGCCCCCATTACAAGAGGGATATGGACGTGCTGGAGCATGTCCAGAGCAGGGCCAGGAGGATGCTCAGAGGGCTGAAGCAGCTCTGCTGTGAGGACAAACTGAAAGAGTTTGGGCTGTGCAGGCTGGAGAAGAGGAGGCTCCCAGGTGACCTTCTTGTGGCCTTCCAGGATCTGAAGGGGGCCTACAAAAAAGCTGGGGAGAGACTTTTTAGGCTGTCAGGGAGTGTCAGGACTGGGGGGAATGGAGCACAGCTGGAGGTGGGGAGAGTCAGGCTGGAGGTGAGGAGGAAGTTGTTGAGCATGAGAGTGGTGAGAGGCTGGAATGGGTTGAGTGGAGGTGTTTCAGGCCAGGCTGGCTGAGGCTGTGGGCAGCCTGATCTAGGGTAGGGTGTCCCTGCCCGTGGCAGAGAGGTTGGAACTGGCTGACCCTTGTGGTCCCTTCCAACCCTGACTGATTCTGTGGTTCTATTCTAAGATCCTTGAGGTCCCTTCCAACCTGAGCCATTCTGTGAGCCCAAAGCCGTTCCTCCAAAGCGGGAACTGCCTGGTCAGGCCGACAGGCGGCCGCGGGAGTACCAGTCTGGGATACTGTACTTCATACACAATAAAATACATCTTTTCTCCAGAGCAGCTTTCTGTTGAATCAGAATTTTGTGTCAAAGCAGCAGTGCTGGTCTGCCACGTGCCAAACACAGGCTCCCAGGCCCACAGGAACGCTCCCTGCGGGGATCCAGTGGAGGCTTTCACAGTCCTGCAGCAATGATGTGATGGGGGGGAGCGACACCAGCTCAGCTCCTGCGGGCAGCGCTGTGCCAGCCCTTCAGAAGCAGAGGAAGAAGCTACCTCCCGTTGGGAAATCAAAGCTGTGCTGGAAGTTCCACTCCCACCAGGGCCCCGTGCAAGTGCTAACCTCTTACAACCTCCAGCAGCACGACTGCTTGACTCCGAATGCCAGTGCTGTGTCTGCTTCGCTGCCCTAGCAGAGGCCAGAAAGAAACTTGTCTGCTCAGTCCTTCTGCTCTAATCTAAGCAGACCAGGCTGAACTCTGCCAGAGGACTGCGTTCACTGCTCATGTCTCATTAATACTTTTATGCAGAGTCTTAGCTTCTTGGTGTTTCTCAGATTCAATGCCAGAGTTTTGTCTCTTTCCCCTAAACAAGGTGTGGGTTTGGCCACTTCTGCACAGGTTTGTTCCTCCTTGTAGCCAAGAAGCATCATTTTTCCATGGCAGTCTGCTTGCCTAACTGAGTGGGACACTTAAAAAAGCAGCAACTGAAATTTCAGCTCGATTTTGTGTGGCTTCCTCTAAGGTTTCAGTGTTAGGATTTCAGTTCCAGGCTGCAGTTGCAGCAGTCTCAGGTCTGGGTCACATTTCCATGCAGAACTAAGTGGCGGTTTGGTGTTCATCCGCTCCCACAGAAAGCGATGTTGTTGTGCCAAGCTAGCTGGACCCTTCAGGAGGCTGACAAATCCCCGGCCACTGCTGTGCTGAGCAGCCTGAAAAGCACCCAACCAACATCACAAGAAGTGTCCGAGGGCTTACACTTGTGAGCCCTTAAGGCTGTGGTTGCCACAGAGGAAGCAGAGCCAGGCCAAAGCACCCAAGGCACTGTGGCTGCACAGTCTGCCTGTGGAACTGGCATGTCACAGCCTGTGGTGGAACTGCTCCAGGTGTGCTGCCACTGAGCAGCCCCAGGAAAGCACACAGCGACTTGGTGGCACAGAACCACAGCCACATGCAGGCTGGCAAGGCCCCTCAGGAGCACCAAGTCCAACCTAGAGCTCTACTCTGCAGGATTCACCTTAAACCATAGCCCTAAGCGCCACATCCAAACCACCCTGAAACACAGCCAGGGTGGGTGACTCCACCACCTCCCTGGGCAGCTCATTCCAGTCCCTGACCACTCTCTCTGTGAAAAAACTTGTCCCAATGTCCAACCTAACCCTCCCCAGCCTCAGCTTGAGGCCATTCCCCCTTGTTCTGTCTTCATTACCTGTGAGCAGAGCCCAGCAGCAGCCTCTGCACAGTGTCCCTTCAGGTAGCTGTAGACAGCAAAGAGGTCTGCCCTCAGCCTCCTCTGTTCCACACTAACCAACCCCAGCTCCCTCAGTCACTCCTCATCAGATTTATTCTCCAGGCCCTTCCCCAGCTTTGTTGCCCTCCTCTGGCCCAGCTCCAGCACCTCCACATCTCTCTTGTATTGTGGTGCCCAAAACTGAACACAACGCTCGAGGTGTGGCCCCTCCCTGCTCCTGCTGGCCACAGCACTTCTAATACAAGCCAGGATGCCACTGGCCTTCTTGGCCTCCTGGGCACACTGCTGGCTCACACTCAGCTGCCTGGGCACACTGCTGGCTCACATTCAGCTTCTGTTACAGCCCCCTGGTCCCTTTCTGCCATCAGCTCTCCAGCCACACTACCCCAAGCCCGTAGCATTGCTTGGGGTTGTTGTGCCCCAAGTGCAGCATCTGCCATTTGGCCTTGCTGAAGCTCACCCCGTTGGTGCTGGCACATGGATCTAAGCCTACCCAAGTCCCTCTGCAGAGCCTCTCTACTCTCATTCAGATCAGCACTGCCACCTAACTCGGTGTCACCTCTCACACAACGTCCTGGGTCCTCGGTATTGATGTTTTCTTGACCAGCTGTCCAATCACGGATCTGTTCTCACGTGATGAGTATATGTAAGAGAACAATCAGCTGAGTGGTTTTAGGTGTGGGGGTTTAACTAATTTAGTATCATTAAATATGGAAATGTCAGATGTGTGAGACCTGCAAATGCTACATCCAACTCAGCCATTTCCTGCCACCAGAGTAAACTCCACTACTCTGCCACTGACAGCACTCAGTGTTCTGTCACATAAACAAAAAGGTGCAGAAGCCAATGCCAAACACCCTGGTGGTGATCCACAGCAGGACTAAGCAAAGTCTCAGAATGTGTTTTTCTAGGACAGGATGGATGAGTGTATGAAGAATGGAATCACAGAGTCAACCAGCCTGGAAGAGACCTCCAAGCTCACCCAGCCCAACCTAGCACCCAGCCCTGTCCAATCAACCAGACCATGGCACTAAGTGGCACTAATGACATTAGGGCCTGGGTAGAGAGCCAAGGTTTCTGCTTATTAAAAAACACTTTTGGTCCTTACATGCATCTGTAAAGATCCTGCAGGAAGGCTGCAGAGGGACTGCTCCTGAGCGTGTCTGGAGACAGGCCAATGGGGAATGGTTTGGAGCTGAGGCAGAGCAGGCTCAGAGTGGAGCTGAGAAAGAAGTTGTTGAGTGTGAGGGTGGTGAGAGTCTGGCACAGGTTGCCCAGGGAGGCTGTGGCTGCCTCCTTGGTGGGGGTGTTGAAGGCCAGGCTGGAGTCTAGCTAAGAGGCATCTGGATTCCTTCAAGCAATTCCCTGAGGTCCTTCTTGAACTGAGTGGCCCAGAACTGAGCCTCACCAGGGCAATACAGAGGGGAAAGAGACCCTCTCTGTGCCTACTAACCACCCCACAAAAATGATCAGGGGGTTGGAGCACCTCTGCTATGAGGACAGGCTGAGGAAGCTGAGGGTGCTCAGCCTGGAGAAGGGAAAGCTCCAGGCAGACCTAACAGTGACCTTCTAGTAGCTGAAGGGGGCACAAGCAGGCTGCAGAGGGACTATTTGCAAAGGCCTGCAGGGACAGGACAAGAGCAATGACTTGAAATGAGAGAAGAGCAAATTGAGATTGGATGTTAGGAACAAGTTGTGCACCATGAGGGCAATGGAAGACTGCAACAGGTTGCCCAGGGAGGTGGTTGTGGCCCTATCCCTGGAGATCATAGAATCAACTAGGCTGGAAGAGACCTCCAAGCTCAGCCAGCCCAACCTATCAACCAGCCCTGGGCAATCAACCAGACCATGGCACTAAGTGCCCCAGCCAGGCTTGGCTTCAACACCTCCAGGCACGGCGACTGCACCACCTCCCTGGGCAGCCCATTCCAATGCCAATCACTCTCTCTGCCAACAACTTCCTCCTAACATCCAGCCTAGACCTGCCCTGGCACAGCTTGAGACTGTGTCCCCTTTTTCTGTCCCTTGGTGCCTGGCAGCAGAGCCCAACCCCATCTGGCTACAGCCTCCCTTCAGGGAGCTGCAGACAGCAATGAGGTCTGCCCTGAGCCTCCTCTTCTGCAGGCTGCACACCCCCAGCCCCCTCAGCCTCTCCTCACAGGGCTGTGCTCCAGGCCCCTCCCCAGCTTTGCTGCCCTTCTCTGGACACCTTCCAGCACCTCAACATCTCTCTTGAGTTGAGGGGCCCAAGATATTCAAGGTGAGGCTGGACAGGACTCTGGGCAACCTGATCTAATGGAGGATGTCCCTGATGACTGCAGAGGGGCTTGGACTGGATGAGCTTTGGAGGTCCCTTCCAATCCAAGCCATTGCAAATGGTCCTGCTGGGTCAGACCAAAGGTCCTCCGAGAGCCCTGCGCTCTGCCAGCAGCCGGCGGTGGATGCTCAGGGGAGAAGGAGCATGAGCACAGCAAGCACAGAGGAAGACCTCAGCATGCTCCTCCAGACTTGGAGCCAGCATGGTGCAGGGTATCATAACTTACCAGAAATGCTTTCTTAAGTCTCAGCTGCAGGGTCTGAGGATGGTTTCTGTCTCCTGCAGATAGAGCTGCAATGTTTCTAATATGACAAAGCTGTGCAGAGTTTGATTCCACCAGGTCTGAAAGGAATCAGCTGCCACAGATGAGGTTTAGTTTTCTGTGCCTTCTCCACGCTGGAGACAATTGCTGTGCTACCTAATCATCACTGAAGTGTTTGCTGATTTTGTTAGGGTACCTGAGGAGACAGAGGCCACACTTCTCTAAGCATTTCCCACTCTTGGGATGATTACAAGCAACATTCTGCTCACTATGAGACACTCGATCATTACGTTAATTAGGCTTCAAAAACAATGCTCGTGGCACAAGAACAAAATGCAGAAAGTGAGACAGCTCTTGTCAGTTGTCTCCTCCCTGCCCCAGTATTGCTGTCATTTATTCAGGAAGCTGCTGGGCTGTCTTTGCAATCTATCAGAACCCAGAGGTTAGCCTTATGGAACATGTCACATCTGCTGGGGGGCTACTCAAAGCCTTTGGCCACCAGCCAGGTCTGGAAGCAAGTTACCATCTGGCAGGCTGACGAGCACTGCTGGAGCCAGAGCTTGGGCAGCCTGGACATGGTGCTCCCAAGCCCAATTCCTAGAAGCAGGTATTAAAGAAGCAGCCAACATTAGCCAGCAAGGCCTGCCTGGAATTGCCACAGCACAACCAAGGCCTGCCCTCACCAGGCTTTACTGCTGTTTGCTCAGCAGTGCCCTCAGGGGAAGGACAGCTTGTGCCCACTGCACTTGGGGTCTGACTGCAAAGCATGCTTGAGGTGTGCTCATCAGAGAGGAACAGAAACCCCGGCCACAGACTGCAGTTCCAGGTCACTTCTGCCTGTCCATCTCTCACCAGCTCAGCTGCTGAGTACAGTTTCTCTTCAACTTTTACAGGAAGATTCTTTTCTTGTGTTTTGGGGCAAGAAACAATTTGAGCATCAAATCCGTACTGCAGTGGACAGCAGCACAGAGAGATGACAACAGCAAGGCCACGGAAGAGCTTTGGAAGCTTTGCTGCTCAGAGCCCCATCCAGCCTGGTCATGAACATTTCCAGGGATCTGGCACCTTCCACCTCTCTGGACGACTTGTTTCAGTGTTTCACCACCCTCACTATAAACATTTTCTTCCTTACACCTGCTCCTTAACCTGCCCCCTTTCAGTTTACCCCCCCTTGTCCTGTCACAAAAGGCCCTGCCAAAAGGTCTGTTCCCATTTTTAACTCATTTCTTGTGTTTTTATTTCCACCTTTGCAACATCTGAATGTGGAATGCTGCATCCCCCCCTGCAGTGAAAGACTTGGGAATAAAAAGAGGATGAGGGATGGAGAAGTTGATGGATTTGGCCAGGACTCTGCAAGAAATAGCTTCTGCAATTTTTTTTTAGTGTATTAGCTACCTGTCTGAATTCCAGTCTGCATGGGGCAGGGACAGAGCTGGAGCCTACTGAAGCATGCATCTGAGCTAACAAAAAATAAACAAGACTGCGCAACTGGGCAAATAGGAGTGGAGGACACAGAGAGAAATACAGCAGCAGAGGCAGAACATGGGAGAAGGCTTCAGGTGACATCATCTGGATGTTAAACTTGTCTTGAATTTCAAAGCAAGCAACTTGTGTTCACCAGTGTGGCTGATTCCCCTCCTAGCATCTTGTGCTCACCAGTGTCGCTGATCACAGAATCACAGAATCAAGCAGGTTGGAAGAGATCTCCAAGCTCATCCAGCCCCTCCTATCACCCAGCCCTAGCCAATCAACCAGACCATGGCACTAAGTGCCTCAGCCAGCCTTCCTTCAACACCTCCAGGCACGGCGACTCCACCACCTCCCTGGGCAGCCCATTCCAATGCCAATCACTCTCTCTGACAACAACTTCCTCTCCTAGAGCCATAATTCTCACAGAGATTTGAGGAGGAAAAAGGAAGCATCTGGGAGTACCTTTTCAGTTACTTCAAGGAAGATACAAGATATCTGCCCTTGCATTCACCATTACCTGCAATGCAGATGGTTATTAGCCAGGAACATGCTCTAGGGTAAACTCAGGCACAATGAGGTTTGGTGTAGAATGACCACTTTCCAGAAGCCTGGCTTGACTCTGAAGCTCCTGGAGACACACACAAACTAGCTGGCAATGACCCCAGCTGGCCAGATTTGGTTGAGGAGTGTCAGACTCCCTGACCTGCAGTGAATGTTATCCATGCATGCCTGCCTACCCGGGGAGCAGCAGGCCAAGCTGCCTCTTGGTTTGCACTGAGTCTCTTTTTCAAAGAGGAGTTCTAAATGTTAGTATGGCAAATCAATCCCCTCTGGCCAACGTCCTCTGGGTGGGCAGTGCTGGACACCAGGCAATGGATCTGCTAGATTAAGAAATAAACTCCTTCAAAATTCACTTGCTGCATGAGTGCTGAGCAGCAGAGCAGTTGTCAGTGAGACTGGAATGACTTTCACCAGGACACTAGGAATGCTTCTCAGATGAGAAGCTCTGGCCCCTGTGCTAACAGGGCACCAATACCCCTAGGTGCATTGCAGAACGAGACCAAGACATCAACTGCACTGCACCTCAGGATCTGTAATTCTCTTCCTAGCACCTCTGGTTCTGTTTTCCACCTGCAGGTATTAGATCTTCTCCTTGCAAGAACCTGGCATATGTTAATTGTGGAAAGGTGAGCAATTATGAAGAGGCAGCAGCATTCTTTGCCCCACAGATAATTTATCACCCCCCCCAGACGTGTCCCTACTCTAAAGCTGTCAAGCAGATCAAAGCAACATTCTCTGCTCTTTATGAAGAAGTCCATACAATAGGTCTACTGCACATCAAAGATGCATTCATAAAGGAGCATAAAGCTAGGGCTTATAATAAGTAAAACCACAGCACTGCAGAGCTGGCTTGGAGCTCTACAGAATATTAAAACACTTAAAAAGTAGAACTTGGCCATAAATCCTCTCTGCTTTACTGCTCCTCTCTATGCTAATCTTTCAAACATTGCCCTTTCAAACATCACATTCTGCCCAGTTGGAAACCACACCTTGACTGTTTCAAACAAGGGCTTGCTGCTCTGTGGCCTAGCTCTAGCTCTGTAGCTTAAGCATAAAATGAGAACCAAAATATCTATTAATTTTGAGACAGAAGCCAATGATTGAGTCCTTCTACAAGTGTCCTAACCAAGAGTCATAGAATCAGTCAGGGTTGGGAGGGACTGCAGGGATCATTCAGTTCCAACCCCTCTCCCATGGGCAGAGACACCTCACATTAGATCAGGCTGGCCAGAGCCTCATCCAGCCTGGCCTTAAACACCTCCAGGGATGAGGCTTCCACCACCTCCTTGGGCAACCCCTTCCAGGCTCTCACCACCCTCATGATGAACAACTTCCTAACATCCAGTCTGAATCCCCCCATTTCCAGCTTTGTGCCATACCCCCCCAGTCCTATCACTACCTGACAGCCTAAAAAGTCCCTCCCCAGTGACATTTACAGCTGCTTGACAAGCCTCAGGATTGATCTAGCCAAATATGTGGAAGACAGCAAAGCTTTTCCATATCTTAAATGCTGCTTTTTTAATCCCATTCTTCTCCTTTTGGAGACATCAAAACTACTTTTCCAGTGAGATGCAAAGTTGGTGCATTTAATCTAATTTCTCATTATTCTTCCAGCTTTAACACACAGTTAGCTACTTCAAATATGGTTTCCAGGTGAAAATGAAGAGAGAGAATCATCTCATTCAAAGCAATTACTGAATTTCCAAAGTCACAGGTTGTAATTGTAAAACAAGAAACAAGAGGCACTTCTCATTAACTGGGGAAATTATTACTCTATCAAAAAGTTTATGAATGCCTGGAGTGGATTCCATGGCCCTGAGCAAGTTTATTATTTGTTTGTTATAGTGGATTCCCTGTCCCTGAATGATTTTAATGTTTATTTGTTATACTGGATTCTCTGTCCCTGACCAAGTTCATTCTTTATTTATTGCAGTGGATTCTCTGTCCCTGAACAATTTGATTATCTGTGGAACAGGCATTATAATCTAAAACTCTACCTAAAAGTCTCTGCTCTGAAGATGGAGCAATTGAAAGGAGTCATGCAGTGAGGTAATTCCAGTGCAGTGGTCTACACTGTAACCTCAATCAGAGCTTGTATCAAATACTGCATGACAAACCTCTTCTACTGCTAGAAAAGCAAACACCTCTCAGCTTTGCTTCCAGGGCCACAGAGCTTTTCATGGCCACACATTTGATGAGCCCAAAGCACTCTTCCTGCCATTCCTTTCAGCCTTAACACTACTTAGCTCATTCAGGTGACTGAGATGCCTTCTGTGTCTGACAGTGCAGCCCCATCTATTTCCCAAGCAGTATCTTTAGCTTCATTCTGAAAACCTCTGTTTTCATTGAAGTTTCTTGGATCTCACAGAGATCTCTTGGATCTTCACAGAGAGAGTGATTTCCCCTTGGAATGGGCTGCCCAGGGAGGTGGTGGAGTCACCATCCCTGGGGGTGTTCAGGAAAAGCCTGGATGAGGCACTTAGTGCCATGGTCTGGTTGACTGGACAGGGCTGGGTGCTAGGTTGGACTGGATGATCTTGGAGGTCTCTTCCAACCTGATTGATTCTATTCTATTCTCTTGGGGTTTACTTAAGTTGCTGACTCAGCAAGCATTCCAGTCACTACTTCTACCTTAGTCAGTGGCTAAAAATCAGACACATCCAGTTGTCAATACTGGGCCATGGAATCATAGAATTAACCGGGCTGGAAGAGAGCTCCAGGCTCATCCAGCCCAACCTAGCACCCAGCCCTGGCCTATCAACCAGACCATGGCACTAAGTGCCCCAGCCAGGCTTGGCTTCAACACCTCCAGGCACGGCGACTCCACCACCTCCCTGGGCAGCCCATTCCAATGCCAATCACTCTCTCTGCCAACAACTTCCTCCTAATATGAAGGCCTGATGCAGCCACCAAAAGCCATCTGTTCTTGGTTATCACATCCTTGGTTATCACATGTTATTAGCACCTGTAATCTGCAACATCACACTGCAAATTAAAATGGCTACATACAGTCCTGGGCTAAAGGCAGGGATCAAAACCCCTACTCCCAGTAGCCATGATCTCTTAGGAAGATGCATTGCTAGCATCCTCTCCAAGGACTGCTAGACTGCTATGCCAGTCCAGGCAGGCAACACTGAATGACATCACAGAAATAACCAGGTTGGGAAAGACCTCTGAGTCCAACCTATCACCTAACCCTTCTAATTAACTAACCCAGGCCACTAAGTGCCTCACCCAGCCTCCTCTTACATACACATCCTCTTAGCCCAGGGATGGGGACTCCACCACCTCTCTGGGCAGCCCATTCCAATGCCAATCACTCTTGCTGTGAAGAACTTCTTCTTATCATACAGCCTGAACCTGCCCTGGCACAGCTTGAGGCTGTGTCCTCTTGTTCTGTCTCTGGATACCTGGCAGAAGAGACCAACCCCACCTGGACACAACCTCCTTCCACTTAAGGTTTTTCATCTGACTTAGGAACAGGAATGACTTTGGTTCTGAATGCAACATTCAGGCCTAAATGAACCCTGCCCCACTGCAGAATCCTGCATTTCACTCTGCTGGCTGAGAGCAGAGCTGGGTGTGCATTCCTGCCACAGCTCTGTGAGGAAATCAGCCCCGCTCCCAGCGTGCGAGACCTGCACCATCCGCAGCACCTCCTGCCAAACATCAAAGGCAAAAAGGGCTCCTTCCAGTGACTGGTGTCAAGCAGGTCACACCCCTTTATGGCACTAAACATCTGTTGAGGGGGAGTTAATTGCAATGGCATAGGCTTTTTTAATGAGCTATGTGCCACGATTGGGATACAACCTGGAGAGCCACCTGCTTTCAATCTGCTGAAACCCAGCCCCTTGAAAACTCTCCATCCCTTTCCTCAGTGGATCCTCACTTCCACAGTAAAAACAGCAAATAAGACATCAATTACAGAGCAGTGAAAAGTCAGCTGAGAATGCTATGGAAAGGAGTATGCAGTGAGGCCACAGTTTTGTCACTGCAGCTATGCTCTAGCTTGCCTGTCTTCAAAAAGAAAGGACAAATAAGCTCCCCAAGTCCTGCTGTTGAAAAGACACCAACGGCTCTTCAAAGCAGTCAAAGATTGCTCTTTCCAAAACAACAGGTCAAATACTTCAGGAGAAGCTCTCTAGGCATGAGCCCCAGCCAGGTGCAAGAGGAAGTGCTGAGGAATCTGCTGGTTCTCTGAAGTTGGTTCAGAGCTAAGGCCTCAGGGACCAATGAATGAATGTATTGGCATGAGGCTCTCTTCTCCCAGTGACTGTACTACTTGTGAGGAGCAAGGACAAGGTCACTGGAATGGTGAGAGTTACTGTTACATGAGAATTCCTCAACTATTGAAGAGTTCTTACCCAGGCTAAAATAAACTAAAGCACTGGATGCAAATCCATGCTTCCATGTTCCACATTCCACTCAAGCACTGGATGCAAATCCATGCTTCCATGTTCCACATTCCACTCAAGCACTGGATGCAAATCCATGCTTCCATGTTCCACATTCTGCTCAAGCACTGGATGCAAATCCATGCTTCCATGTTCCACATTCCACTCAAGCAGTGGATGCAAATCCATGCTTCCATGTTCCACATTCTGCTCAAGCACTGGATGCAAATCCATGCTTCCATGTTCCACATTCCACTCAAAACTGCAGTTTGTAACTTAAACCCAAACCCAACCAAGCACCCAGCCAACAGCAATCGCTGTCTGTTCAGAGAACCTGTGTGCACTGCTGTTACCTGCTGCTGCTTATTGTTTGGGTACTCCTTCATCCACCAGTCCCTGAACAGAACCTTTTCTCTATACCCTTGAAAGGGACTGACCTGGGGACAGTTCAGTGCTGCAAATTAATGTGCAAATACCAAAACAACCTTGAATCAGAAGCGTCCTGTTCCTTTCTACTTCACACGACAACCCTAGAATGGCTTGGGTTGGAGGGGAGCTCAGACACGGTCGACTCCAACCTTCCTGCCATGGGCAGGGTCTCCTCTTACCTAGAATGGAGCACCAGACGCACTTGCTTTGGCCTGAGTAGAGCTTGGACAGCCCTCCACAGCACACTGCTGCCAAATTGCTAAGTGTGAACTGAATAGGTGGGCCACTAAGATTAGAGAGTAATGGCCACTGCTGAGAGGCAGTGGCTAAAAGTTGCATCAAGGAGAGTTCTGAAGGAATATAAAGGCAAAAATTTGCCAGTGAGGGTAGTTGAGAAGAAGCAAAAGAAAGCTCTCTCCAGGTGCCTTCCAGTGTAAGCTGTGTTTCAGCTCTTGCATTTCTGTAGCACAAACAGCCCTGTGCAGGCACGACACCTCCTACGGGTGAAAACCAAACCGAGACCCCGGGGCGCAGCCAGCCAGAAGCTTTCTGAACTAACGCAGCCAATTGCTTTGCAGTTTGTAGAGTCCCTCGCAGCCATGCAGCACAGCTTACAACTCAGATACTCTGCTCCTGCCCATTCCACTGAGAGTGGGAAAGCAGTGCTTCACCAGTGATGGATGGAAGATACTCCCATGGATGCTTCCTTACAGCACTCATCTCCCAGAGAGGCCCTGTGTCTGCAGAGCAGCCAAGCAAAAGAAAGATCCATTGCATTTCTTGTCTGCCTAGTTCCAAATGGCAATGAGACAACGCCCTTTCTTTCCCTCTGTCCAGGGGGATGGGATGCCTTGATCAGCAGATAAAAACAACTTCTGGGGTTTTGACAGGGTGAGTAAGAGAAAGAGAAGTGGTTTGGCTGCTCTAGAGCATTCCTCCCTTCCAGCCAGACTCACATGCACGCTGAATCTGTGAGAACTGGGAAAGGAAACAGAGAAGCTTCTTCAGGTCTCCCCTTTGCCAGACTCTCGGCCAGGAATAGTTGGCCTTGGCTTGCTCTTTAACTCTCCAACTCTTGCTCTTACTTGGGAAGATTTCTCTCTAAGTCCAGCAGCCATTCCAGCACAATTGGTGCCTTGTGGCACATGAAATTCTACTGCCTGAAAGGTGCTGCTGGTCTGATTAGATTCCTGGGTCTGAACATAAACAACAGATTTTTTTTTTTCCTTAGGGCAAAGTTTTCACTTTTTTTCTATCTCATTTACTTATTTTTACATCAGCCCAGAAGTTCACAGACTCACAGAATGTCAGGAGCTGGAAGGGACCTCAAAGCTCATCCAGTCCAACCCCCCTGCCAGAGCAAGATCCTCCAGGGCAGATCACACAGGAACACAGCCAGGCAGAGTTGGAATAAATAAAGTTAAACAAATTCAGCTTCTAAGCCTGTTCCAGTTAGTGAGTGGCCTTCAGTGCAAACTGAGGGATCAACTTGCATAAATGAAGAATGACAAATTTAAGAGATGGTTGCTGGACACTGTAAGATTCCAGAAGGAAAAGAAGAGATCGCTTGTTCAGAAGGTGAAGGACCCTTCCAGATGTATCCATCACCATCCTTACTGCAGAAGTATTCTCCTCCTATTGCTAGAACAGTATTAGAATTCCTTTCAGAGCTGAGCAAAGCACCAATAATAAAACACCCATTTCACTTAGCTCCTTAATTTTGTCTAGATTATGCAAATACTTGATCAGAACCACAGTGCTCTTAAAAACAGAGAAAAGCCTACCTCGGTGGTGCTGCTGGAAGGTTCCAGTCCAACCACATTGGCTTGCACTAGCTGCTGAAGCAGTTGTACTTGAGCCACATTAAGGAAGAAATCCAAGTTTGTTGTCACATTCACCTCCAGAGAGTGGCCACACACCAAGATTTCCTGTGGAGAAATCAAGGGGAAATCACAGAATGGTTTAGGTTGGAAGGGACCTTGAGGATCATCCAGCATGAAATGCTACGGAGCAGCTACTGGGGAAAGCATGTTCAGCACAGGCATTGTGCTTCAGGGCTGCAGTGAGACCTGCAGCCATGAAATGCTACAGAGCAGCCGCTGGAGAAAGCATGTCCAGCATCAGCACTGTGCTTCAGGGCTGCAGTGAGACCTGCAGCCATGAAATGCTACAGAGCAGCTACTGGGGAAAGCATGTTCAGCATAGGCATTGTGCTTCAGGGCTGCAGTGAGACCTGCAGCACGGCAGACAGTGCTGAGTGGGTCGTTTTAGAAGTGGTTTCTTGGCTTTGCTTTGCACAGCAGAACTACCAAGACAAAGTTTGCAAGGAACCAATCTCATGTATAAGAGGTCTCATTTCGATCTCTCAGTAGTATCAAACAGTGCATTGCCAGGTTTGGCTTTTATTTCCTTGACAATGAATCTAATTGTGCCTTCTTTTGTGTGCTTGATTCATGATGAAATCCTGCTTTGGAACTTCCTGATAACCAATCCAGCTGATTTCTCTTTGCCTGCAAAGTGCTGGCAGCAGCTCGGCAAAGCGAGCTGGACGGCCGTGGGTTTACTGGCCCAGGCTGGCCACTGCCATATTGATCCTGCACCAACAACAGCTCTTCACCACTGCTGGCAAACAGCAGAGATGAAAACCAGACTCGATGAAGAAGGGTTGCTGATGTAGAAGTATTGCTCCTCCTCACGAGAAAGTTGCAAGATCTTCATGATCTAAGCTAGACCTGTCCCTTCAGCAGGGAACAGAGAACAAGAAAACTGCTTCTACAGAGAACATGGAAATTATTGGTTCTAAGCATCAGTAAAGCAACAGTAAAGCTTTTTAATTGCATCCTGGTCACCTCCTCAGCTATTTCTTTCTCACCTGCCCTTGTGATGACCCTTTACACATAGCACCAAGATGTCCATTGTTCATTTCTATACCAGCTGTTATTTTCCAGCACTGCACAGCTACCACACTTTGCAACACACACCTAACACCCTCTGTGCTCCTGGACCAGGCTTCCTTCTCCCAAGAGGTAGCTGTTATGAGAAACACTCCTCGTGAGCTGACAAAAGCTTTCTGGTATCTCCCCTACACAGTATGTTTTAAATTCTTCAGCTGCAAAGCAGTGCCAAAGAGTGAGCCAATAGCTTTGGTGTGTGATGTGCAAGAAGCTGACCCACGGACTGGTAAAAGCTAAACCTGGAGTACCTGGAACTGCTCACAGTTAATGGCAGGGGAATGGATGGGTGGTGGCAATCTGTGGGCTTGAAAATCTGGCTGAAAAGTCCCAGCTCAACTTTCCTCTTACCTACAGTGTAGAGACTGCATTTGCAGGCTTCTTAACCAGAGGCTTGTGAAGAAAATGTTTTGTGATGCTGTACTACTGCACCACTTCTTGACACCTTTCCACCACCAATCTTTACAAACTACTGCTGGAAATCACTCAAGGATTCCCACTTTCTGAACCACAAAGAGGCTTCTCCAGCCCTGGCCAGGCTGCCTGCAGTAACAAGTGTGACACAAATTCCTGCTCCAGCAGAGGAGGAGCACTGCAGCTAGTGACTAAAACCTGTCAGCTCCCAGCTGGCCATCTTAGTGTTTCAAGACACAGCTGGCCACACTTCCAACGGTGGGGCAGCAAAACAGGAGGACTGTGCACATGTTAAAGGTTGTGCTACTTCTGTCCACGTTTTGTACTAACCTCGGGGTGCAAGTTCTCTGCAGCGTCAATTTTGGTGAAAATGATGGCAGGAGCTGCAGTTATCCGAACGGTGAAGTCTGTTAAAATGGGAGTTAAGATTGCTCTCCTCTCCTGCTGCCGCCTGATGCTGCAAACAAAGAGAGACAGGAAAAGGGAAAAGGTCAAATTACAGCACAAAGTGTTGACAGGCAAAGCCAACTAATGCTCTTCTTTATACTCAGTACATCATAGAGTCATAGAATCAGCCAGGTTGGAAGAGAGCTACAAGCTCAGCCAGCCCAACCTAGCACCCAGCCCTGCCCAACCAACTCGACCATGGCACTAAGTGCCCCAGCCAGGCTTGGCTTCAACACCTCCAGGCACAGTGACTCCACCACCTCCCTGGGCAGCCCATTCCAATGCCAATCACTCTCTCTGCCAACAACTTCCTCCTAACATCCACCCTAGACCTGCCCTGGCACAGCTTGAGGCTGTGTCCCCTCGTTCTGTTGCTGCTTGCCTGGCAGCAGAGCCCAACCCCACCTGGCTACAGCCTCCCTGCAGGGAGCTGCAGACAGCAATGAGCTCTGCCCTGAGCCTCCTCTTCTGCAGGCTGCACACCCCCAGCTCTCTCAGCCTCTCCTCACAGGGCTGTGCTCCAGACCCCTCCCCAGCTTCGTTGCCCTTCTCTGGAAAAAGCTGCTTCAACTCCACTTTGGCATTCACTATTACCATTATAAACCAGGGTAGTTCCAGCTTCTGCCTTCATTTCACAGAACATATCTAAATATTCAACCTTTCAAACTTTCTCCAGGTAGACAATTTTGGGCATTCAGTATTGTTACTTCTAATGGTGAGAGTCTGGCACAGGCTGCCCAGGGAGGCTGTGGTTGCCTCCTTGGTGGGGGTGTTGCAGGCCAGGCTGGATGAGGCCTTGAGCAGCTGAGTCTAGCTGAGAGGTGTCCCTGGGCATGGCAGGGAGGTTGGAGTGGATGATCTCTGAGGTGCTTTTCAAGCTGAGCCATTCTGGGATTCCCTGATACTGTCCAATGAACAAACCCACCTGAACAAGTAAGAACTCCATTATCACTGTTTTTCACACCTGCTTGTGGATGCCCTTTGCTGTGAAGAGCTGTCCCAAAGCTTGACTCCTATTTGCATTCCCACCCTGGAACTTCTGCACACAGCAACACAGCTGACGGAAAAATCACAGTCACGAACAATCAAACTAGCTAGTTCCAGGGAACTCCTAG
The DNA here is from genome assembly GCA_013400475.1 of Tricholaema leucomelas. Lineage (NCBI taxonomy): Eukaryota > Metazoa > Chordata > Aves > Piciformes > Lybiidae > Tricholaema lacrymosa > Tricholaema leucomelas. The sequence goes on along the minus strand of WAAF01009782.1, from coordinate 324,361 downwards.
GCCACACACATTAGACTTCTAGCTATTGCTCAAGATGTTTCAAATGCCTTGAAATGGAGAGGTGTCAGTCTTTCCCCACTGCCTCCGCTCCTTCTTAGTTGGTACCTTTGCATCTAAACCTCAGCATCTGCTTGCCAAGAGCATTTATGCCATTAAACTCAATAATTACATTTGTTTTCCAGCTGGGTGGCTGGGCTGGTGGTTTTTTTCCCCCTTTAACCAAAAAACTAAGCCTAGAGGCACAGCTCTGTTATAGATGGATTGCTAATAGCTTATGACAACACGCTCCAAATAGCCAGAATCTTCTGGGTCAGGTCAAATAAACTATTGCCACAAAGTGCCATCTGAGAGCCTCTGATCAGGAAAATAAGTGTAATGAGATCAAGATGGTGTTCAGCCCCTAAAAGACAGCACAGCTCAAACTTCTGGGAGAACCCTTCCAGCAAGGGGGCTTTTTGGTAGCTCCTTTTACCTATCACCATTCACAGAAATGCCCAATCCCTGCATTTCACCAAGGAAAACTCTCTCCATCTCCACAAAGTTATCAGTCCAAGGGAAGTTGTCCTGTGCTTAACCACACTGAAAATTTCCAACTGTGCATCAGTGCAAGTCAAAATCATACCCTGAAGCATGCAAGCACCTATCATGGGGTAAAAGACTGAAGGAAACAGACCCATGCAGAACTCCTCAGATCTATCTGCAGCCCAGTTAGGTCTCCCTGTATTACTTAGAGCCTCGCCACCTCCAGTGCACATGCAGCAGCTCAGGTATCAGCATCAGCTGCACAAGTGAAGCAGACAGGAGCTATGCAGTCAGGCAGTTGGTCCCTACGATCAGCTGGAGCTCTCTAGGGTAATGTCAATGAAGAAATCTCTCGATTAAGAGTGATTTACAGGTTCTAGTAATGGTTCTGAGATAGACTCAGCTGAAAAGTCTCAAATGCTAAGGGTTTGTAGGCCAAGAGTTAGACTAAAAAGAAATAAACCAGCTATCATAACGTGACTGTAGTTCAGTGAGCTGCACGAGGTTGCAATCTCACAGATGACAATTGACTGCTTAGGCTATTCTGACGCCTAGAATTCTGCTACCAGTTTGGTTACAGGTCCTCCAGAGGTGCAGAGAGCGCGGCAGCCTGAACGGAAATGCAGAGCGTCAGGTGCAAGCAGCCCTTAAAGCGTTTCAAGCAGCAGCACACCTGAGCTCACAGCAGATGCTACAGAGCACAGACCTAGGACTTGCTGAGCAGAAGTCTAATAAGCCCTTGCTTCACCTGACCCTCATGAAGACTGCTGAGCAGGCTGGGCTGGGCTGGGCTGCCTGCTGCTGCAAGTGCATGCAGCATGCTTAAGGGCAATCCAGCCAGGGAGCAGGAGAAAAACACTACCGTAACATGGAAAGCTTTGACACTTCAGTCAGCTGTAGCTCTCCTGATCTCTAATGATGTTTTTTAAAGGAGGATCAGGCTAATTAGATCCCCAAATTCAGAGGCAGACCTGTTAGTGGTTACTGTACATCTTCAGCTGAGAAAATGGCCTTAGACTTTGCCAGGTCTCCAAATGCTTCCCTCCCTGCCATGGCCTTCGTTTGAAATGTAAACCAGATGGCTTTCTGCCCAATTCCTGCCTCCTCTTCTCAGTACAGTGAGAAAGAAATGCCTTTGTTTTTGAGGCAAAGGAAAGAGCTAAGCAGCAGAATACCTCTCTAAAGAGCACACACACTTCACTGGAAAGGGCACAACAATGCTACTAAGCTTGATTCCAGTATATGAAATGGAGCTGTAAAAGCAAGCTGCTTGCTGAACCCTGAACCCACACTGCCTCTCTTTAACCACTGCTCAAAGTATGTTTCAGTTCATACACATTCCCATTCCTGAGTTTTTCAGTTGTTACTGTTATGGATGTCCAATGTGCTGCACCTCAGAAGGCTTTTTTGGGTGACAGATACCGATTGCTGATGTAATCTTATCCTTACATGGCATCCCTGTCCTGCTCTGCTTACTGCTTGCTGCATTTCTAGTTGATGAGCTGGAAGCTCAGGCAAACCAAGGACTGGAAATACAAAGAGAAGGCAAAGGGAGTACAGACGATAATGGAGGCAGAGGGTACAAGAAAGAGCACAAAGGAACAATGAGACAAAATCCACTTTGGATTAAGTCTTCCACGCTGCACCTAAGTGCACTGGTAACTTAGGACAGGTGTATGCCACATGAGCTCACGAAAAAAACCTGACTGTGAAGAGCGTAATGATGCAGTGCATTCATTCCATGGCTCATTTGTGCATCTGTTATGTATTTGTCTTGGGAAAAAAAAGGAAAAGTTAGTGCTTTTAGAGCTGTTAGAGCAGTTGATCATCTGCACTTAAAAGCACAGTGCGTCTGAAAGGCCATATGGTAGCAGGGAGCAACAGGACAGCAAAGCAGTTGTGATAAGGCCTGGAGGCATCTTTTACACAGGGCTGAATTTGGGCTGCCTCTGGGTGACAGCATGAACTGTGCTGATGGAGCATGGATTCGTGCTGCAAGAGCACAGCACAAGCACTGCCTCTGCTCACAGGCTCACACTTACCTACAAGAGAAAAACACTTCTGGGCAGGGAAGGCAAATGCTAAAACTAACAGCATCATAGCTGCCCAGTGGCAGCCTGGAAGCTGTCCTTGGGGTTTTTATAAGGCAGCATAGCTGAAGTGAAATGTTTGGAAGAAGAAATCTGTGAATGCTCACAGGGAATGCCTCTAGCACTTACAGGTTAGCCCTGGAGTGGGCAAGGAAGTGCTTCTTGGAAAGTGAATGTGGCAGCCCCAGCAACGGTGTGGTGAGGTCTGAGGAGCACTGAGCACAGAGGGGTCACAGCCAATGGAAGAGCACATGGACAGAGAGGGGTCTGGAAGTGCCTTGAAAGCAAAGACACATTTAGAATCGTAGAATCATACAATTGGTCAGGGTTGGAAGGGACCACAAGGGTCAGCCAGTTCCAACCTCTCTGCCACGGGCAGGGACACCNCAGCCCTCTGAGCATCCTCCTGGCCCTTCTCTGGACACACTCCAGCATCTCCACATCCCTCTTGTCATAGGGGCTCCAGGTGGGGTCTCAGCAGAGCAGAGTACAGGGGGAGAATCACCTCCCTCGATCTTCTGGCCACACTCCTCCTGCTGCAGCCCAGGCTCTGGTTGGCTTTCTGGGCTGCAAGTGCTCACTGCTGGCTCCTGTTGAGCTTCTGGTCCACCAGCACCCCCAAGTCCCTCTCCTCAGGGCTGCTCTCCAGCCACTCACTGCCCAGCCTGGATTTGTGCTTGGGATTGCCCCAACCCAAATGCAGGACACTGCACTTGGTCCTGTTGACCCTCCTGAGGTTGGCTTGTGCCCACGTCTCCAGCCTGTCCAGGTCCCTCTGGATGGATCTCTTCCTTCCAGCCTGTCTGCTGCACCACACAGCTTGGTGTGGGCAGCAAACTTACTGAGGCTGCACTCGGTGCCTCTGTCCACGGCACACAGAAATAATCAATCTGATGATTAACATGGCAAAAAGTGTGGTGGGAAAAGAGTAAAACCCATGAAGAAGAGAATTTGGCAACCCAAGCACCAGCACCTGGAAGCATCAGGACTCGATTAGACCCATTCAGAAGCCTACAGTTTATCTGAAGAGGAAGGCCTGCCAAAGAGACCATTTTGCACTAATTAAGGAGGTGCAATGATGTGAGACTGGGTAAGCTGTGAAAACACACAAGGAGGACTAAAGCTTGGCCTTCTGGTGTGGAAAAAACAACTGAAACAAGCAGAAAACAGTGCCCAGGGAGAGACGATCACAGCCCAGACGCGAAGCCTGGAAACGTTTGCCTCATACACAGTCAAGACATGAAAGACAACAGAGAGCTGATCCCTGCCATCTCACTTTGTTACCTACAGAGAGCTGGATCCTCCCAAAGAACTCTGTGGCTTGAAAAACACCCCAGTATTAGCATGGAATAGGCCACAGGATCAGATTTTTTTTCTAGCAGTGCAAGGCACACAAACCCAAAGCTGTTATGCAGGCTGGAAGAGCTGGGGCTGTTCAGCCTGGACAAGACTCCAGGGAGACCTTAGAGCAGCCTTCCAGTACCTGGAGGGGGCTACAAGAAAGATGGGAGGGCCATTGGGCTTGTAGTGACAGAATGAGAGGAAATGGATTGAAGCTTGAGGAGTGCAGACTGAGACTGGAGATGAGGAAGAAATTCTTTCCAGTGCGGGTCGTGAGACACTGGCCCAGGTTCCCCAGGGTGGCCGTGGATGTTCAAGGCCAGGCTGGATGAGGCCTTGAGTGACCCATTCTAGTGGAAGGTGTCCTGCCCATGGCAGAGGGTGGGAACTGGATGGTCTTTAAGGTCCTTTCCAGGATTCCCCTCTGTGCCTCTGTGGTCAGCATGCCACTGCAGGACTGCTGAGGGGTTTCTCCGGCAGGTTTCCCATGTAGCTGTAAAGATCAGTTGATACCTAACTACTAAAGACATCATCGTGCCTCAGAAGCTCCTAGTAGGAAGAAGAGCAGTCCACATTCTTTCAGGTGTCTGTTGCAGATCCCAGGGCAGTGAAAGAGCATGGCAACATTTTGAGGACTGCTTAGTGAGCAGAACTAGGCAATGAACAAACATACCCACCTGGCTGTACAGAACCAAGAGCTCTACAATTATGCCTCGGGAAGGCGAATTTTCATCTTGTTAATGACATCATGCAACAGCCCTTTGCTGGGGGTTAATAAAGAACATAACCTGGGCCCTTGTCCTGAACAAGGCTTTGTACAGTATGGATACAGGCATGGCTTCAGTACCACCAAGGCAGCAAGTGAGGCAGAGGACAGAACAGAAATGTACTGCCTTTGAGGCCAGCAGACTTGCAGGGGATCCTCTTACAGGGATGCTACAAATCTCTGCTCCGTATGCCACATCAGAGCCTGGCAGGCTGCACTTGAGCTTTCAAAGAAAGAAGGAAAATGCAAACTATTCCCAGGAAAATCTGCAAGAAACCCTTCTGAGGGGCCCTGCACAGCAGCAGCAGATTGGATCCAGTTTGTACAGCAGACCACCGGCTCCCTGATGTACTCAATGAGAGCCACAGAGAGCTGTTCCAGATGGTGCTGTGCCAGAGACAAAACTGTCCTGCAGTCTGTTGCCACACTCAATTCATTACCACAGAGAGCAGCCATGCTTTTAGGCTCAATGAATCCTCTGCTTTTTTTAACAGAGCTTGCTCAGGCTGCAGGAAGCAGAAGCTGCCGGTGGGAGCTGCAGCAGGAGCGTGGAGGGATGGGAGCGAGGCCTCGGGAGAGGATACTGTTCTGCATTGCCTTCAGGGCTGAGAGGAGGAGATCTGCAAGCTGAAAAAGCAGTTTTCAATCAAGAAAACTTCTTTTGGTTAAGTACTGCCAGCTCCCCACATGCTGTTTGGTTAAGAGAATAGAGGTGGACAGGTTCCATTTGCACACAGCCTTATTAGAACTGTCTGACTGTTTCCAGTACCCTTCTTACCTATGCCACCATCAGGGAGCTTTTTGTAACATCTACCCTGGAGCACAAACACTTCCCAGTGGGCAGGTTATGACCCCTGCTCCTCACTGCACTGCAGCACTCGGAGGGGTTTTCAGTGCTGGCATCCACCCTGCCAGAGGGCTGCAGCTCCCCCATGCCCCTCGGGCTGACCTGCAGAGGCACAGGAGGCAGCATGACAGCAGCACCACACACAACCCACCCCGAAGTCTTTTACACTCAACACCTTGCAGCAGTCCACTCTTTGTCTCACAGCAAGCCTGCTTGCCTGCCACAGTGCAGGGGGAAAGGGTAAAACACATCCAAAGGCACCAAATAAGGCACCATAAATGCACAGCTCCAGAAGAGGTGGGGGGAACTTGCAGGGTTTACTTTCTGTGTCAAGGATCATTAAATATTTCAATGAAAAATTCTGACAGAACTTTAAAATATGCATTTGTATGGCAGCAGGGGATGCTAGCAGGGCCCAGAGCTCACCCCCCCAACATCCCTGCCGTGCCCAGGGACACCTCTCAGCTAGACTCAGCTGCTTGAGGCCTCATCCAGCCTGGCCTGCAACACCCCCACCAAGGAGGCAGCCACAGCCTCCCTGGGCAGCCTGTGCCAGACTCTCACCACCCTCACACTCAACAACTTCTGCCTCAGCACCAAACCATTCCCCTTGGCCTGTCTCCAGACACCCTCAGGAGCAGTCCCTCTGCAGCCTTCCTGCAGGATCCCTTCAGGCACTGGCAGCAGCTTTGAGGTGCCCCTGGAGCTTCTCCTCTGCAGGCTGCACACCCCCAGCTCCCTCAGCCTGTGCTCACAGCAGAGCTGCTCCAGCCCTTGCAGCATCTTTGTGACCTCCTCTGGCCTCACTCCAACAGCTCTGCCCTCCTCTGGCCTCACTCCAACAGCTCTGCCCTCCTCTGGCCTCACTCCAGCAGCTCTGCCCTCCTCCTCCATGCCTACAAATAAAAAAATATGGAAATGGATCTCGAAATAGAAGCAAACAAAATCTTAAAAGAGAGTAAACCTGATAGAGTTTAGAACCATTGTTGTGGATTAAGTAACACAAAAGCAGTCATGAACCCAAAGAAATTAACTCTAAAATAACCTGCCAAAGGCATTCTTTGTGTTCCAAGCTAAACAGGCCTAAGAAACTTAGAGTTAGAACAGAAAACTGTATCACGAAGAGGTCAGAGCATAAAGCTTCTGTGGTAGCTGCAAGAAACCTTGAGCTAAACCCCCCTGGAAGCAGTGAGCAGCAGGGAAAACCCCAGGCAGGCACTCCGGAGGACCTCGGAGGATGGCAGAGTTCAGCAGAGGTTCCTCCAGTTCTCAGCACACCACTTCCAAAGGCCATAAAATAAACCCAGATGCAGCAAAAGTGGCTGCCAAGTAAAAAGCAAAAATGCAAACATCCTGAGAAAGGACTGCAGTAAATATGAAAGATTTTAGGCAAGACCAGAAAAGACTCAGAGCAAATTTCTCTTTATGCAAACTGAAGCTGTAAAGCAGAGAGTGCGTCACAGCGCAGGCAGCAAAGCCAACGTGTTACAGCTGAGCTACAGGGAAATCAAGCAGCAGACCCACTCAGAAGCAGACTTATTTGTCAAATAGATTCTAATAAAGTTTTATTTTGGGACTCTTCTGAGGAAAAGAAGAATGCCTGAGCAGTTATTAAAACCCCCTCAAACCCCAAACCAACTCAGATGATCTGTAATAGCTGCTTCCCCTAATCTTGGCTCAACAGCCTTTCAGGAATACCACCACATTTCCTATCCAAATCCACGACCATAAAGCTCAGCCCAGGTTTGCCAACAAGATTTCAGACAGCAGCAGGGAGGACAAAAAAAGCAGTGCCTCAGTAGATGGCCTTGCTGCGTTAGCTCAGCCTACAAACTGCACAGGATTAATGTCATCTTATCTCTTAAGAACGGCCACTGGCCCTACACTGAAATGTTCACAGACCCAATCATAGAATCAGCCAGGTTGGAAGAGACCTCCAAGCTCATCCAGCCCAACCTAGCACCCAGCCCTGCCCAATCAACCAGACCATGGCACTAAGTGCCCCAGCCAGGCTTGGCTTCAACACCTCCAGGCACGGCGACTCCACCACCTCCCTGGGCAGCCCATTCCAATGCCAATCACTCTCTCTGCCAACAACTTCCTCCTAACATCCAGCCTAGACCTGCCCTGGCACAGCTTGAGGCTGTGTCCCCTTGTTCTGTTGCTGCTTGCCTGGCAGCAGAGCCCAACCCCACCTGGCTACAGCCTCCCTGCAGGGAGCTGCAGACAGCAATGAGCTCTGCCCTGAGCCTCCTCTTCTGCAGGCTGCACACCCCCAGCTCCCTCAGCCTCTCCTCACAGGGCTGTGCTCCAGGCCCCTCCCCAGCCTTGCTGCCCTTCTCTGGGCACCTTTCAGCACCTCAACATCTCTCTGCAATGGACGAGCCCAGAACTGGACACAGATGTGGGAAAGAACTTCATGGGCAACTTGCCCAACACCAAGGCCCAGCTAGAAGGTCAGATCTATCTTTTCAAGGCTAAGAATGCCAAAGAAAAACTGCCTGTGGAATTATATTAGTCAGAAAAGGTCACAAGCCAGGCAAGAGCCTGGTGACCTTGGAAAGGAGCAACAGATGCTACTGCTCTCTTTAAATATCCACTTCTGCTCTCACCAGCCCCTTGCTTTTATTGGCACTTTCATTCTTGATCACATCCTTTCTTGCACACCCTCCTCTTGCTCTCTTGCTCTCTCACCAGTACATCACTTACAAAGTCTGGTCTGTGTAGTTTCTTCTGCTACAGCCTGACTTAGCTTCCAGAAACGTGTCAGAGTCCTCTCATCTCCCCTGCTCCTTGAGAATTAAACCAGCAACACTTCTATTTTTGCCTTCCCTTATCCCACTGCCTGATTTTCTATATCACTTTTAAGGGGCTTGTCATAAGGGTGTCAGCAGGGACAAGGGGGGTGGTCTGGAGCTGAGGCAGAGCAGGGTTAGACTGGATTTGAGGAGTTCTTCAGTGTGAGGGTAGTGAGACCTTGGCACAGGCTGCCCAGGGAGGCTGTGGCTGCCTCCTTGGTGGGGGTGTTGAAGGTCAGGCTGGATGAGGACTTGAGCAGCTGAGAGGTGTCCCTGGGCATGGCATGGAGGTTGGAGGAGATGAGCTCTGAGGTCCCTTCCTACTTGAGCTGCTCTAAGCTTATCCCTAATTCACCAAGGAATCTAATCTCAGGAACCATACAACCCTGCACTCGTTTCACAGCAACTGATGCACACATGTGATACAAAGGGCTTTGAAATACCAGTGAATAAATGCATGTTTTGGCAAACAGGCCTCTTCTAGCAGAAATGCTTGAGTCCACAAATTGACTTCTGCAAGCTTGCTCTTGGCCACCAGACCATATTCCTGTCACCCCGAAGAAGAGAACTCTGACTGCTATGCATTCTGTCAATACATAGTTTTAAAGCACATGCATTAGTTTGTAAGCATGAAAAACGTCTGTTAAAACTGAAACGAGAATGTGAAACTCTCACAAATGACCAATGGCCACCTGCACCCTACTTGCAAACGATCACCCTGGTGTGTGCATGCTTTACCTTTTGATAAGGACAACAGAAACCCCCAAGACTGGCCTTGCTTGCAGACTGAGAAGCTGAACTCTCAGCCCTGGAGCTATTGTTATGGACACAGAGTGAGCCGCTCATAAAAGAGCTTATCATGGAAGCAAAGGCACAGAGGAACCAGGCAGGAACTGCAGTGTAGCAGTAACAGCAATATGCATTTCAACTGGATAATCCAAAACTTCATGGGAATGTGCTGATAATGGAAAGCAAAGCCAATAGAGACCTGATTCAGATATCCTGTGAGGGGTCCCTGCAGTGCTTGGCCATGCCATTACAGCAAAAAGGAAGTTAAAAGGTTCCCACCTACTGGCCATGTTCCACTCCAGCGCTGGGTTTTGAGAATTCCTCTCGCTCTCTGTCAAAGCCCCTCCCTTTCCAGTCTCCTTCTCTGGTTTCAGCTGATTCCAGTGAGCAGTCCCAATGTTTAGAGACTGAAGATCTATTTGGTATTGTCTGTCCTCAACCTCTGAGCCAGGGTCTCGAAGGATTCCCAGATTCAGTGCTTTCCTGCAATGCCAAACAAAAACCAAAGCAGAAGAAAATCAGCAACAGAAGTCAAATGCAGGCCAATGGGATACAAAATCAGGAACATTAAGGGATGAATTTTGCCATCACTGATTGTATCTAAATATTAGGTGAAGTGCAGATCTTCAGAAGTATCCAGTTGCCTCTGTTCTATGGAATTCAAAGGGAGATATGCAACTCAAGATATTCAAAGGTTCCCATCTCCTGAAGGGATAAAGGATGTCACACTGGAGCCCTGCAGAAGAATCCTATGTATCAGTACCCCCAACCACTTCAGCGTCAGCAACTGCTGCACTGGGCAAATGTATCCAAGCATAAAACTGACACAAAAGCCTAGCTGAGAGGTGTCCCTGCCCATGGCAGCCAGTTTGGAGGAGATGAGGTCCCTTCCAGCCTGAGCCATTCTAGGATCCTCTGAGTCTAGCCTGTGGTCTTATGCCAAGCCATCACTGACTACAGAGCTGTTGTCTCCACGGAGAACTTAGCCCTTCTGTGCTTAACCACCCATGCAAACGACCTGCAAACCAGCCCAGCTCAAGCTGATGCATGCACTGCTTGCAGTCTTAGAGCACAGGTATGCAACCAATTCCAAAGTGCAGTCCCAACACTGCTCCAAGGCAAGCAGTGCAACCTGCTCATACCATTGCTGTCGGCACCAGTGGACTGTGCTAGCAACTGAGACAATTCCGTGCCCACAGAGACAGTGAGCAGCAGGAAAGCCCTTTGGGTTCAGTGCTGCCTGGTGAGGCAGGCTGATGGCATTGTTCAGTGGCCCTACAGCCCTCTGAAATGCTTAGCAGCAAGACACTGAGATCTGGTATGTCAGTAGGGGTACTCCAAAATGAAATGGGGTCTCCAGAATCTATGTGTCAACTCCCCACACAGAGAGGTCTAACCCCAACAACTGTGGCTTTCATTATTCTTTCTAGGCACTATTTCATCCATATCAACACAGTCCTGGGTGTGCTTTTGGCTTTGGGGTTTTTTGGTTGGTTTTGCTGTTGTTGTGTGCTTGTTTTCCAAGACACCCAAACCCATGGTAGATTCCTGTATGAACCAAGGTCTGCTTACAGAGTTGGTCTAATGCAAGTAAATACTGGAGCATGCTTTGTGAAATACTGCTGAGAACAAAGCCCTAAAATTGCCTTCCATGAAGTCTGCTAAAGCACATAAAATACAGCTTGGATGACTCACTTCAGCTGTACAGAGAAATGTTCTCTCCTCTGCCTCACAGCAAGGATTGCTTTGCATTTGTGTCGTAGTGTTTTGTGTAAGAGTGTGACAGATGATTCTGCTCCTCCTTTAGGAGCAAAGGGCAGTAAAACAATAATGCTCTTGCTGAATTGTAGAGGAAATACAGAAAACCTGTACTTAAAAATGCACTCCAAGAGCAGCTTTCACCGATTCAGAGACTGTGTTGGGTTGGAAGGGACCCACAAAGGAGGCAGCCAAAATCTCCCTGGGCAGCCTGCTCCAGTCTCAGCACCCTCACACTGAAGAACTTTTTCCTCAGCTCCACTCTAACCCTGCTCTGCCTCAGCTCCAAACCATTCCCCCTGGTCCTACTGCTAGACACCCTCTTGTGAGGTTTGTTCATTGATCCTTTTGTACTTGTGTGTCTCCTTCACTTAGTTATTATTTGATCCAATTCATTTTTGACCCAATTCATTAATTTCATTTCATCCAATTTACTTTTTTCAAATCTGAAGGACCAGATAACGTCTGTACTGTTTGTGAGACCTCAGCCTAACACTTTCACACCTACCTTTGTTCTGTCTCTACTATTAACACTTCCCTATAGAACACAAAATGTCTCCTCTGATCCCTCAAATACACTTTTGTCATCCAAGCAAACAAGGTGTGTTTCTACTGCTGATCCACTTCAAGGAACATCCATTTCACACCTCCCTGCCAAACAGCAGGCTCAGTCAGTAATACCTGGGCATTCTAAGCTGATTGCTGCTTGCACAAGGTAGATCCTGGCAGTTTTACAGAAGGACCAGAGAGCAGTCTCTTCCCCAGTAAATTCCATGCATGCAGGCATTTCCATAAGCACTCAGCTCTGCTGTGCCACGTGAACTCTTCCCCCAAGCATGCCCCCAGTCTCTGAGCTGCACAACCTCCCCCAAAGGATGAGAATAAGTCAAACCACAGCAGAACTGGCCTAATCTGGAGCATGCCAAACTCTGCAGCCTTTCTGATACTACAGCTTTCCAAATCCTCATGGCAAATACCATCAGGGGAACAGAGTAAGCCAATTTCATGACTTCTCCACCCCGAGCACAAATGCTGCTTTCCCCAGCTGAAGTGGACTGTAGTGGTTATGATTTTAATTGCTTTCCCCTTCTCAGGATAACTTTGCTGTCTCATCTGAGCCTTTTGGCAGGTGGTGTAGAACACAACAGTTGGTCAATAACAGCAGTAAGATCACAGGCAACCTTGGATGACTGTGAGCACATAACAGGAAACACAGCTCCAAAGGTTTGCTTCCCAAAATCCACTCAGCCTAGGTCAGGCTCTTTGTACATCTGGGTAAGCACAACACCCCCAGGCCCATTAATTCCACTGGCAACGGCAGGTGGGTGCCACTGTAACCCCATCTGCTATCTCTTTAGGAAGGTCAGAGGTAGGGAACTGGACCACAGCAAGGTCAGGACTAGTAGCAGTGCTGAGCACTTGAAAGGAATGACAGCAGATCACACATCAAACAGTTGGGCCCTGTGCTTCCTTCCTCCAGTCCTACAGGCAGGAAATGCTCTCCATAACCTGGGAGATGAGCAGGCATTTAAAAGCAGCCCCATGTCCCCAGAGCTCTGCTGCAGTAACTGCCTGAAGGGAAGCTGAAGGACCTGTGCAGCAGTTACCTTCCAGAGGTGCAGCTCCAAACAGTGTGGATGCTCCTGTGACATTGAGGTATGGGAAAACTGGATTTCAGTCTCTCTCAAGATGGAAAAGAAGGCAGAAAGCAAAGCTTAAGTTTGCAGCTGTGCATTTAGATGTCATCTGTGGAATGACTTCTGCAATTTCCCCACTGACATTCCTCAGCAAAAGTAACAGCACGAGGAAGGCTGAGCTGGTAAAGCTCAGTTTTTCATTTTTATGCTGCTTAATCTTCAGACAGTCTGAGGGCTCCCATTAGAGTTCTGAAGCCCCGACCCGAGTGCAGGGAGCCTGCTATAAGTACACGGGGGGAGTGTGCTCAGCTCCAGAGGATGCTCTGGAGGGTGTTTGGGGATGCCAAACAAGGGTGATGGAGCTTCTCCAAACAGAGCCAGAGAAGAGAGAGCTTGAGGAGTGGGTAAAATGGAAGTCTAGAGTGGGGCTCAGCAAGAAAGCCAAAGTACAGTAAATTCTCTGCTCTTGTAACCCTGCACAAACAATTGTACCTCAAAACTTCACGCTGCTGTGCAGCAAAGGAGCTTTACTTTTGGGTTCTCCACTGGTTTTACCACACAGCCAACAGCCTCGGGATTCTGCCACTGCCTTCGTTCTGCATTTGCCCTTGGTTTCAGTGCCTGCCCAGGTTCAGTGGTGCCATACCTCAGCCATCGGGGAGGGTCTATAAATGCGGCTGGGAACGCTGAGGTTGCGTTTTGCTGACCGCCACCTTCAGCCCTCCTGCAGGGGACGTCTCTAAGCGCTGCTGAGCAGCATGGTGCAGTGCTGCAGTGTCCACAGTGTGTTTGATAAGCTGACACCAGACAGGAGGTGCTTTTGCTGTTGTGTCAGTGAACTGAATTCATCCCTGGGCATCAGTCACATTCTGCACACAGCAGGATGGAACAGAGCCTGGTAGAATGGCTCGGGTTGGCGCCTTCTCCTCTGCTGGCTGCACCTCCCCAGCTCCCTCAGCCTGTGCTCACAGCAGAGCTGCTCCAGCCCTGGGATCATCTTTGTGGCCTCCTCTGGCCTCACCCCACAGCTTTGTGTCCTCCTTCTGCTGGGGACAGCAGCACTGGAGGCAGGATTGGAGGTGAAGTCTGAGCAGAGCAGAGCCAAGGGGCAGGATCCCCTCTCCTGCCCTGCTGCCCACCCTGCTCTGGCTGCAGCACACAGCTGCCTGCTGGGCTGCAGGAGGGCACTGCTGGCTCCTGGGGAGCTGCTCAGCAGCAACACCCCCAAGGCTCTTCCTTCAGGGCTGCTCTCAGCCCACTCTGCACCCAGCCTGGAGCTGTGCCTGGGACTGGCCCACCTCAGATGCTGGACCTGGCACTTTAGAAATCAAACCCAGTTTCTCCTGGGCACTAATGCATACTTCAGCACGTGTCTGTTGTAATGTATTCTGTCTACAGCAGAGGCAATCCAGTCTGAACCATGGGTATTTTGTCTTCCCGAGTCAATCCACATTCACCTTGGCTCCCATTAGTTTCTCAAGCTGCCACTCGTACTTTCTCTTCAACAGAATCCCTGTGCTCACAACGGCAAACTGGAATGATCTTCCAAACACTGTATATGTTATAGCACACATGTCCACAACACAGCCCTGCAAATCACCTCCTTCAATTCATCTTCAGTTCTTGCCCTGCTTTTTCCATTGAACTATTCCTGGGAAGCTTTCCCAGTAGAGAAGCCATTCCACACTCGTTAGGAACTCAGTGACCTTTCAGCACTTGAGTAATCCAGATTTACAGAATCACAGAACTAAGCAGGTTGGAAGAGACCTCTAGGATCATCAGCCCAACCTAGCACCCAGCCATGGCCAATCAACCAGACCATGGCACTAAGTGCCTCATCCAATCTCCTCTTAAACACCTCCAGGCACAGCCACTCCACCACCTCCCTGGGCAGCCCATTCCAATGCCAATCACTCTCTCTGACAACAACTTCCTCCTAACATCCACCCTAGACCTGCCCTGGCACAACTTGAGGCTGTGTCCCCTTGTTCTGTTGCTGGGTGCCTGGCAGCAGAGCCCAACCCCACCTGGCTACAGCCTCCCTTCAGGGAGCTGCAGACAGCAATGAGCTCTGCCCTGAGCCTCCTCTTCTGCAGGCTGCACACCCCCAGCTCCCTCAGCCTCTCCTCACAGGGCTGTGCTCCAGGCCCCTCCCCAGCCTTGCTGCCCTTCTCTGGACACCTTCCAGCACCTCAACATCTCTCTTGAATTGAGGGGTCCTGGATGCTGAATTGTTTCCACGACAAAAGAGTGCTTTCAGAGACAGCTTCTTTTCCTGCTTTCCTTCCAGCTCAGGCTGCTGCTGCCCCACTGAACGCCATGACGCGGTGACAGTCGCCACTCTGCTCTCCAGACATGATGCACATCTGCACAATAACTGCATCTACTGTGGTCTACTTTCAGGCAAGGAATTTGGTGCATTCCCACTCTTCCCAGTCCTTCCTTTTTTTTATGAAGACCCACTACCTGCCTAAAGTGAATGCTCCTGAAATCACAGCCCAAACATTCACACCTGCAAGTTTGATCTCTTCCCTCCGTGACTGAAATTCAGTTTCACATTTCTTAGCTACATCCTCAGCAGAGCCCAAACTCAAGAGGATTCTCAGTCATTATAAACTGCTGCTGAGGTAACTTTTGGCAGCAGGAGACAACTTATATCCAGCCATAGGAAACCACAGACTACAGCACTGCTTTGGCAAACAGCAAACAAGCCCTCGCAGCGACTCGGTTCAAGCCCACTGCTCAGCTTACACCAAAACCTTGCTAGAGATGGTTTGTAATGGAGGGTTTAAGTAAGCTCCACTTGCACAGCAGTAGCAGGCAGAACCCATGCTTGTCTACTCAGAGATCCCTCTGTTTTCACAGCATCACAGAATGCCAGGGCTTGGAAAGGCACCTCCAGAGATCAGCCAGTCCAATCCCCTGCCAGAGCACCCAGGGCAGGGCACACAGGAGCACATCCAGGTGGGCCTGGAAAGGCTCCAGAGCAGGAGACTCCACAGCCTCTCTGGGCAGCCTGCTCCAGGGCTCTGACACCCTCACAGGGACAAAGTTTGCCCTCCTGTTCCCCTGGCACCTCCTCTGCCCCAGCTTGCCCCCAGTGCCCCTTGTGCTGTCACTGCACAGCCCTGAGCAGAGCCTGGCTGCGTCCTCCCGACACTGCCCTGCACAGCTTCAGCACACACTGAGGGCAGCCCTCAGGCTGCTCTGCTGCCAGCTGCCAGCCCCAGCTCCCTCAGGCTGGCCTCACAGGAGATGTTCTCTGCCCACAGCAGCTTGGGGCTCTGGGCTGGACTCTCTCAAGCAGTGCTCTGAGTTCCTTCTTGACCTGAGGGACCCAGAGCTGGACATAACATTCCAGATGTGACCTCAGCAGGGCAGAGCAGAGGGGCAGGAGACCTCTTACCTACTCACCACAGCCCTTCTAATCCACTCCAGGATGCCCTTAGCCTTCTTGGGTCTCTTCAGCCTGGAGAAGAGAAGGCTTTGAGACCCTATAGTGGCCTTGCAGTATCTGAAGGGGGCTGCAGGAGGGCTGGGGAGGGACTACTGACAAGGTCTGGTAATGACAGGACGAGGAGGAATGGGTTTGAACTGCCAGAGGGGAGATTGAAACTGGATGTTAGGAAAGGGTTCTTTGCAGTGAGGGTGGTGAGACACTAGCAGAGATTGCCCTGGAGGTGTTCAAGGCCAGGCTGGATGAGGCCTTGAGCCACCTGCTCTAGTGGGAGGTGTCCCTGCCTATGGCAGGGGGTTGGAACTCGATGATCTTTGAGGTCACTTCCAACCTAAACCACCTACAATCCTTGGCCACGAGGGCACCTTGCTGGCTCATGGGCACCCTTCTGTCCACCAGCCTCCCCAGTCTCTTTCCCCACAGCTGCTCTTTAACAGGACAGGGGGGAATGAAGCAAAGCTGAAGGTGAGTAGGTTCAGGCTGGAGGTGAGGAGGAAGTTGTTGAGCATGAGAGTGGTGAGAGCCTGGAATGGGTTGCCCAGGGAGGTGGTTGAGGCCCCGTCCCTGGAGGTGTTTAAGGCCAGGCTGGCTGAGGCTGTGGGCAGCCTGCTCTAGGGTAGGGTGTCCCTGCCCATGGCAGGAGAGGTTGGGACTGGCTGATCCTTGTGGTCCCTTCCAACCCTGACTGATTCTGTGATTCTAGGTCAGTCCCCAAACTTTGCTGGTGCCTGGGGCTGTTATTCCCCAGATGCAAGACTCTACCCAGGCCCTTGTTGGATTTTTTCAGTTTCACCCCACCCATGCAGTCCATGATTCCAGTAGTGGGTAGCTCAACCAACTTCCTGAGGCAGCCAAACCATAAGTGGTGATGGTTAGGAAGAAAGCTCTGGAGCTTTCCTTTCTGCTGGAGCTACGACAATAAAGCAGGGTCACTCCAGAGGGCCAGACACACAGACAACCAAGCAGCTCTCCATGCTGTCCCTCTGGAAAACAGCACATCCTATCATCTGTGGTTAGCATGAGTCCACTTCAGCAAACTGAGCTGCTCAAACGTTTATGAGCTACAATGTGTGAAGAACACAATACATGGATGTGACTTGCTATTTTTAGACAGCAGCTTTTACAAGGCTTGCAGTTGCACAACAAATCAGGCAGCTCTTGGTTATGCCAAGTCCATGGAAAACGAAGCACTGCAAGCTGCCTGAGGAATAAAGTGCACCAAAAGGGGCTCCGAACCCACACACCCCAGAGATCTGCATCCCTCTGCATTTTCCTTCAGTACACATACAGACAACCCAGCCAGGGGAAACTGGGAAGCAGAAACATTTCAGATTGGCTTTGCAGCTGGATTTGCTAATTTGCAAGTTTCTCCCTGTGCCTTGAAATCTGTTAGGCACAAAGATGCGATCCTGGGATCACAGAATGGCTCGGACTGGAAGGGACCTGAGACCACAGAACCACAGAATGTCAGGGGCTGGAAGGGACCCCTAGAGACCATCCAGTCCAACCCCCTGCCAGAGCAGGATCGCCCAGAGCAGGGCACGCAGGAACACATCCTGGCAGGTCTTGAATATCTCCAGAGGAGACTCCACAACCCCCCTGGGCAGCCTGTTCCAGTGCTCTGTCACCCTCACAGGGGAAAAATTCCTCCTCACGTTTCCATGGAACTTCCTCTGCCTCAGCTTCCACCGCTGCCCCTCGTGCTGTCATCAGGCATCACCCAGCAGAGCCTGGCTCCAGCCTCCTGGCACTCACCCTGCACATCTTCATAACCATGAAAGAGGTCACCCCTCAGGCTCCTTCTCTCCATGTCCCAGCTCCCTCAGGCTCTCCTCATGAGGACGACCTTCCACTCCCTTAATCATCCTCATGTCTCTAGGCTGGACAATCTCAAGCAGTTCCCTGAGGTCCTTCTTGAACTGAGGGACACAGAACTGGACATATTACTCCAGATGTGGCCTCAGCAGAGCAGAGAGGCAGGAGAGCTTCTCAATCTGCTAACCACAGCCCTTCTGATACACCCCAGGCCACCGTTCTGGCCATCAGAGCACACTGCTGGTTCACAGGCATCCTTCCATCCACCAGGACCCCTCCCCTTCACTGCTCTCCAACAGCTCAGTCTCCAGCTTATACTGATCCCTGGGGTTGCTCTTTCCCAGGGGCAAGACTCTGCCCTTGCCCTTGTTGGATGCCATTAAGTTTTTCTCTGCCAAACTCTCCAGCCTAAGTCCCTCTGAATGACAGCACAACCCTGCAGTGTGTCAGCCACTCCACCATGCCCAGGGACACCTCTCAGCTAGACTCAGATGCTCAAGGACTCATCCAGACTGGCTTTCAACAGCCCCACCAAGGAGGCAGCCACAGCCTCCCTGGGCAGCCTGGGCCAGACTCTGACCACCCTCACACTCAACAACTTCCTTAGCTCCACTCTAACCCTGCTCTGCCTCAGCTCCCCCTTGGTCTGTCTCTCTGTGGAAGAGGAGGTTCAGGGCAGAGCTCATTGCTGTCTACAACTACCTGCAGGGAGGCTGTAGCCAGCTGGGGTTGGGCTCTGCTGCCAGGCAACCAGCAACAGAACAAGGGGACACAGTCTCAAGCTGTGCCAGGGGAGGTCTAGGCTGGATGTTAGGAGGAAGTTGTTGGCAGAGAGAGTGATTGGCATTGGAATGGGCTGCCCAGGGAGGTGGTGGAGTCGTCGTGCCTGGAGATGTTGAAGCCAAGCCTGGCTGAGGCACTTAGTGCCATGGTCTGGTTGTTTGGACAGGGCTGGGTGCTAGGTTGGGCTGGGTGAGCTTGGAGGTCTCTCCCACCCTGCTTGGTTCTATGATTGTTAAAGGCTTACCTAAATTAATTTAGGATAAGCTTTTTACCTCAGCCAAGACTCTTGGATGTTAACTTTCATCATATGGGAAAGAAAAACTCCTAAATAATGAGGCACAAAAAGACAGAGCAGTGAGCTTGGTATGTGGATTCCGTCACATTTGAGGACCAGCAACAGCAGCCCTGTGAGGAGGTTGTACAAAGCCACTGAAGATGACTTCAGCAGCTCGCATGGGGGGACCGCAGGAGCTCTTCAACTGGCCTTAACTCCTAAGGACCAACTGAGCAGCTTCTCCCACCAACAGAAACCCAAGCAGCGACCCTGGCTCCCCCCAGGACTTTACAGTAGCTCCTTGGTTATACAAAAGGGCTGAGGAAAGGGAGGGCTCCTGAAAGCAGAGCTGCCCAAGCGGCAGCACGGCCGCTGGCCAAGGCCAGGCACCCAGCACAGGCACTCTGGCCAGCAGATGCCCTTCAGCTTCCACTTCTACAGCTTACCTGAAGAAGCTTTCACTGCATTGAAGCTGCTTTGTGTGTAAGCTGTGAAAGGTGTCCTGGGATTTTAACATGGGATTTCATGCATTGTTCATCTGTCTCTGGGCCTTTTTTGCTTACCTTTTAAAAGCACTGCAGAGTATTTAATAATGTTAATGCTGAGTCCCCAGATTGTGTTAAAACTCCCAGTTCAGTGACTCTGCACCGGTTCCAAAGCATGGTGGCAGGTGAGGCTGATCTGAGCCCAGGCTACTGCAATGCTGCCTCTTCCCTAGGCCTAGTCCTTGTGTGCCCTCACAATAAACAGGCTCAGGACAATAACCTGACCGAAAAAAATTGCCCAGTGCCTCCCAGATTTTTTGAGCTCCTTCAGTTCACTCTAGACAGAGCTGGAGATCTGAACTACATATTTTCTTGCCTTAAGGCAAGAGCTCCTTGTCATTTTCCTCTCTACTCAGTCACCACAAACATCTTTCAGATAGACACTGAATCTGCATGAACTCCACACCACAGAAACCTCACAGCAAATGCCAATTAGCTGTCTTAAAACACCACTGGGGGCGGCGAGAAGTATCTGAAGGAGAACGAGTTCAGGCTGTCATGGACCAACTTAGCCTTGCCTTTGCAGTACACAGAGCAGTTTAGATCAGCCACAGCTCAGAAACCTTTTTACAGAAGCAAACACAGCACCAGAGAAAGCAGTGCCCTTGTGGCAGCTTTACTTTGCAACTGCTGTTTCTCTCTGGTAGCTGCTGGGACCTTTATTAATGGTGAATGCAGTGGAGCACATGGCACACCAGGTGAGATAAGAGAGGGTACTCAGCACTGTGTACGCTCCTCTTCTGAAGGGATGCCTCTTTCATGCCTGGCTCCTAAGCTCACAGCTGAACTGTCTCATCTGAGAAGAAGCTACAGGCCAGTGTGAAGGGACTCTGAAGAATCTGCTCCCAGTTTAGTTCTGAATCACACCTAGGTGTCACAGAAACAACCAGGTTGGCAGGAGCTCCAAGCTCATCCAGTCCAATCAACCAGACCATGGCACTAAGTGCCCCAGCCAGGCTTGGCTTCAACACCTCCAGGCACAGCGACTCCACCACCTTCCTGGGCAGCCCATTCCAATGCCAATCACTCTCTCTGCCAACAACTTCCTCCTAACATCCAGCCTGAACCCCCTCCTCCTAGTATTAACTCATGTGTCAACAGGAACTACACCTGAAAAGAGAAACAATCACAAGCACAGTGTAAACTCAGCTCTACCAGAACAACCACAAGCAACTGCCCTACGCACTGATCCCTTCACTCCCCCACGACTCCTTCACTGCTAAGCCAATGGCCTAGGTGAGGCAAGCAGCCCAAAGGCTTGCACAGGGCAGGAGCTCATCACCATATTGCCCACTGAAGCGCATGTGCAAGCCGGCCACAGCCAGCCTGGTATTTAACTGGAACCAGTACATGAGGCCAGGGGAGGCCACTGCATCTGCCCAGCTGCTCAAGAATGGGCGCCTCCAGAAGGGGAAGCCCAAGCTCAGAGTGCTTCTCCTCACTATGCCTCACCACTGAATCCCTCCTGAACACATGGGCAGGCTCCCATCACATTCCTTTCAGTCAAACCTGAAGGAAGCAGAGAGAACTATGGTGCTGCTCTTTGAAATCTGCCTGCCCCTGGAGCATGCCTACTGCACACACAACAGTGTGACTGCATTCTGTGAATCTCCATAAAACTCATTCACACCTCCTCATGAAGGGCTGGGATGCGATGCTGCTAGAGGGAAGAACATATTTGTGCAAACACTTCAGCCCAGCCAGAAGCAGCCAGCTGAGAGGAAGGAAGGTAGAATTCATCTGAAGTTCTCAAAACAAAACTGAAAGTGAAATAACTGCTTGAGGAGGGATGTTATACTTAACACTGAGTGGCACACATTGCTTCAGAGGGAGCAGGAGGCTTCCAAACCTGCCTTTGACACCTCTATGGATCCCATCCCTGAGGAGGGATGTTATACTTAACACTGAGGGGCACACAGGAGGGAGCAGGAGGCTTCAAGACCTGTCTTTGCCACCTCTACAGATCCCATCCTCGCTTGGTTTGAAGGAATTGGCTATCGCCTTGCCTGTACTCCACAACGACATCTACTTGCTGGGCTTTTTTCCTGCCACAGTTAATAAAGTTTCCAAAAGAGTTGCCCTGATTAATACCAACTGGGCCCTTCACTGCCACAACAATGCCACTGCTCTCTCAGAGGGATCTTTCTGGGCAGCAGACTTCAATTTGCACAGAAGAATTAAACACCAGGACGAGATTCAGATTCAGCAAACGAACATACAAATGGGGCATGTGTGTTGAGCACACAGGGATTAAACTGAGGGATTAGAGACAAAAATAAAGCTGCAGAAATGCTTTTCTTATGATGCTATTTAGTTTATTGTTGCTATCACATTATAAAATAAATGCATTTCAAATATATTCCAACCTCAGCAGTTGTAGGATTCTGTGGTTGTATACTCAGGCAAATTAGCTCTGCCAGATTCCTTTACAGCTCACAATTAAAGACATTTCAAGTAAAAATAAGGTCGAGAGCTAAAGCTGAACACATTTCAAGTGGAACTCCAGCTATAAATTTAGCTTTGAATAGCTTTTGGTATTAGATAATTAAGAAGCTACATTTCTGAAACTATATGGGCAGCTCCAGCTGTTCTTTCACAATTAGTTTTCACTGAGGCTTTTAAATTAATAACTGCTGGGATGGCCTCAGACATGCCAATGGTAATTAGGAGTGGTGTTTCCATGAAACACTATCCATATATGTGAATATTTCACTGGGTGATAGGTCTAAGCAGCCTTTTTTGCCTCCTCTCCACTAAAGATAGAAGAGAAAATGTAAAGCAGGACAAGACTTTACTTCCAAGCCCTGCTCCTGAGAGAGGTACAGGATTCTTATGGCAGATAAACCAACCTGTCTTTGGCGCTCGTGCTGAGAAAGCAGGAGTTCAATACAACAGCAAAGGGCACCACTAAGAACTTGCTGTTTAATAGGGATATTTTGATTTAAGCAGCAAGGCAACAGATAATACAGCTAAAGACTGTTAGATGCAAAACACTGCAAATCCAAATCCAGGGTAGAGAGGATCCTGGTAACAAAGCCCACACGGCTTGAGAAATGCAAACATCCTGCTCTGACAGATGAACATTTAGGAAGTCAGAGGAACATGTTTAAAATATTCATTACAGGTTTTTTTTTGGCTTACCACAGTAGGAGAGGAACTGACAAGGGTGCTGCTGTAGCCTTGTTTCACTTCTATGCAAGGCTAAGACTCTTTTCCCTACGCAGCATCACCTCTGCACTAGGTCCCTTTGAAAATGAGAGCACAACTGAGAGGCTGATGATGCACTGGACCTTCTAACTGGTGAACTCCCTGCAGTGCACATGCACATTCCAACGAGCTGCTCACCCATGGATTCCTACATTTATGCACTGATTATCCTTGTAGCCAGACCTGGAGGCAGGATTGGAGGTGAGGTCTGAGCAGAGCAGAGCCAAGGGGCACAATCCTGCCCTGCTGCCCACATTCCTCTGGCTGCAGCACACAGCTGCCTGCTGGGCTGCATGAGGGCCTTGCAGGCTCCTGGGGAGCTGCTCAGCAACCAACACCCCCGAGGCTCTTTCTTCAGGACTGCTCTCAACCCGCTCTGCACCCAGCCTGGAACCGTGCCCAGGGTTGGCCTGACCCAGATGCAGGATCCTGCCAACTTGGACTTGTCAAATCTCATGCAACTGGCCCTGGCCCTCTTCTCAAGCCTACTGCTACGGATTCCATACTCTGGGAGACATTCAGTGTCTGAATACTAAACTTCTACGTAAAAAAGGGATTGCTTTAAACTGTTCATTTGAAAGGCAAACACTTCTGCTCCTACTTCAGCTGTAGAAAATCCTGGCTGTTTCTAACAGTAATTTAAATGTATTGCTATCTTAATATAAACACAACCCACAGCCATTTAATACTCAACAGAAAACTATCTGGGAAGAGAAGATGCTCATAGATGTGGGTGCTATTGAAGAGCTTTGAAAAGCATTTGATTTTCCAAACCACATAGGAAAGAAAAAACAGATTTGCAGGCAGACTGCTGGCTATGTGCTTCTCACACACCCCCCTGCCACCATTCCTTCCTTCCCCTCACTCCAGCTCTAGCAGCACAGACACAAAATTCATCACGACTCCTTTTTTGTTGTCACTGAAGGACTGTTAACCAGCTCTGGGCATCAGACAATTATCACAAGCATGTTCTGCATGATGGGCTCCAAACCCAAGACAGATAGCAGACACTTCACATGAAAAAGAACTTTGCTTTGTGGTTTGCAAACGTTTGAAAGCTTAAAAATGAGAAACCAGCAGCCTAGGCATGTTAAAAGTGTAGCAGATCCTACATAGTTAGAACAGAACAGGACTTGCACCGATGAAAACGAAGAAAACAAATCATGTGCAGCTACCTTTTCTTGACTAAACCTTTTACATGCAAACTTCTCTGGGGGGGAGGTGTGTAAGTGTTTAAAGCCTTCCCATTTCCATTCACAAATTGAAACCAGCCTATGGACAGCTTTGTGCTTTGATCTGTGAAAGATCTACACATGAAAATGACCATGGAACATCCAGACCTGGACCGCTCAGCTTTGATGTATGACATGAGTGAAACCCTTGGGTTTCAGGAATGATGGCTCTGGAGTGTAGACAACAACTAGATTCTTTCCTGGCCAAGCTGAGAACAGCTTGTCATCCTGGTCACCTCAGCCTTCCCAACACACTCATTCTGGACTGGATAAGGAAGGCCCTCTCACAGCAGCCCCCAAGCAGCCTGCATCCTCCCCGCCCATTGTCAGCCAGTCCATTTGGGCCTTTTACCTCTACGTTATCTCACTTGATGTGTTCATGGATAATCCCTACAACTTTTTTAATGTCTCATGTCAGAATTAGCTAAAGGCAGCCCCCCTGGGGATGCATGCCAATTATCTACAGACTTAAGCAAGCCCTTGGCACAGTATCTGGTGTAATACGGCCTTTATTCCACAGCAGAAACAGATGGCAGCTCAACTTCAGCTCTCTGCTCTGCCTCAGCCTTCAAACCATCCTCCCCTTGGACTGTCTCTAGACACCCTCATGTAAAGTGCCTCTGCAGCCTTCCTGCAGGATCCCTTCAGACACTGGCAGGCAGCTCTAAGGTCCCCCTGGAGTCTTCTCTTCTCCAGGCTGCACACCCCCAGCTCCCTCAGCCTGAGCTCACAGCAGAGCTGCTCCAGCCCTCTGTTCCCCAGGCTAGGCAGCTGCCTCATTTGCATCCTCATCCAGACTCTCTTTTACTCTGATCCTCATCCCTGTCCCAAGGCCTCTGTTACCAACAAAGTTCTCCACAGAAGTGCCAGTTTGTGGATGGGAGCCAACCAACACAACCAGAGCTCTGTAAGACAAATACCCCTTCATTGGAGTTTCAGAATCCAAAATCAAAGACAAACAAATCAACTCCTGGGATTCAGTAAGGGGGAAGAAAAACCCCCTAACAATCTGAAAAGAGAACTTGTCTCTTACTGTGACCAGCTAAAAGTGTGTCACTGTACTTCCTTCGGCAGCCCTGCATTTACTGCTGTGCCACACAGAACTCTCCTTACTACCTGGATTAATTGTCTCAACCAAACCTGCAGATTCTGCTGGAGGAAAGAGACTCCTTCTTATATGCTATAAGGAAAGTGAGGTTACTGTGCCAATCCACTTCTCTTCAGCTTCCAGTAACAACTGAAGAAAGGTTTCTGCCCACAGTTGCCCAAGGTCCCGTTCTCCATTTAGCTCTCTCTCCAAGCTAAGCAAGTGAACTGTTTTTCCTAAGATACAGCTGGAGCCACTTCAGCTTGCAGGCCAGAGTGGTCCAGTTCCTTCAGTACGACTTGCAGCCACTGCAGGATTTACCTTCTGTTAATAACAAATGAGCAGACTCAGTTTTTCATGTATAAATCCAGAGCACAAATTCAAAAGCTGTTTGGAAATTCTGTTCAGCCTTCAGCCATGAAAAAGCTTCCCAGCCTCTAAGAGATGGTTTCTAAATGAGAAGCAAAACTTCTTTTCATGAAACACTACAGAAGTGACATTAATTGCACGTGGTTGTGGCGCAGACCTAAACAGAAGACTGCTCAAACCCAAGCGACAGCACACATTAAGTTTGCGTCCCCACACCAAGAACAGTGTGAAGGCAGTGGGTCAGACAATGATTTATTTGCTTTTACTCCATTAAAAGCAGCAGCAGCAAATTACAAGAGGCTGGAAAAAGTCAGAAGATGCCATGTTGGGATGCTGAGAATGCTGCAGCAGCTAATTACTCACTACTCCACAGGCTGCTGAATTATGCTTTAAGAGTCTCTTCATCACACAATCATTCAGGTTGGAAAAGAACCTTGAGGTCATCAGCTCCAGCCACTAATCTTACTGTACCAAGGCCACTGCTGGGATCTCTGCTGATGTTCAGCAGGAAACCTTTCCCCAAAATACTGACTGTATGGAATGGATGCTGAATTGTTAAGCACTCTGTATCAGCTCCAGCTCCACCTTTCTGTTACCTAGTCACAGCTGCTGTGGGCTGATTTAAAAGGGCAAATCCTGGTCCAAGAAATCTCAAACCCACCTCTGCTGTGAGGGAGCTGGGGTTGGTCAACCTGGAGAGGAGAAGATTCCACGGGGACCTCAGAGCTGCATTCCAGGCTGGGGGTTGGAGCAGATGATCTCTGAGGTCCCATCCAACCTGAGTCATTCTAGGATTCTCTGAAAAACAAAAGACCACCCACCAACCAAAAAACCACCCACCTCTGACTTCTGTATTGCCTCACAAAACTCTGCAGAGTAACCTGACACTCTGCTGGTGTCGTTTGAGACTGCTTGGGCCAGTGCCATTGGGTGAGTAAAGGAGCACAGACAAGGCTTGGACAGATGGGAGAGCTGGGCACAGAGCAACCAACTGAGGTGCAACAATGACAAGTGCAGAGCCCTACACCTGGGCAGGAACAATAAACTGCAGCAGCACAGGCTGGGAGGTGACTGCTGGAGAGCAGCCCCAAGGGGAGGGACCTGGGAGTGCTGGGGGAGAACATCCCTGGCACAGCAATGTGCCCTGGGGACCAAGAGGGACAATGGGATCCTGGGGGGCATTAAGCAGAGTGTGTCCAGCAGATCAAGGGAGGTTCTCCTCCCCCTCTACTCTGCCCTGGGGAGACCTCATCTTGAGTACTGCCTTCAGTTTTGGGCTCCCCAGTTGGAGAGGGACAGGGATCTGCTGGAGAGGGTCCAGCAGAGAGCTATGAGGATGATGAGGGGATTGGAGCACTGCCTGATGAGGAGAGGCTGAGGGATCTGGGGCTGCTTAGTCTGGAGAGGAGAAGACTGAGAGGGGATTGAATCAATGTTTATAACTATCTGAGGGCTGGGGGTCAGGAGGGGGGGACAGGCTCTGCTCACTGCTCCCTATGACAGGACAAGCAGCAATGGATGGAAGCTGCAGCACAGGAGGTTCCAGCTCAACACAAGGGGCAACTTCTTGACTGGAAGGGTCCCAGAGCACTGGCACAGGCTGCCCAGAGAGGTTGTGGAGTCTCCTTCTCTGGAGCCTTTCCAGGCCTGTCTGGATGTGTTCCTGTGTGACCTGAGCTAGATTGTTTAGTTCTGCTCTGGCAAGGGGGTTGGACTGGATGAGCTCTTTGGGTGCCTTCCAAGCCCTGACATCCTCTGAGCCTGTGATCTGACAGATGCTGAGAAATCAGAATGGTCACTGAAGCAGCTACAGGGAATGACCAAAAGTGGAGGCCATTCCTCAGAAAAGGACACATAAAGCATGGCCACAAAGAGGCCATTAAGAGAAGAGTCTGTGGCCCAGTGTTTATTTCTCTATTACTCATTGCTGCCTTGATCCCTAAAGGACTGGAGCACATCTAAGTGTCTGCAAACCTGAACCCAAACACACACTGCCCAGACCTAGTTCAGAAGGGGTTGGATGTAAGACTCAGAGGACTGTAAGGCAGAAGAGCTTCACAACCTTCACTCAGCTGAGTGAATTTGTGCATTTCAGCCCCAGGCTCTGCAGCCTGGAGAAGAGAAGGCTTCAAGGAGTCTTTATAGTAGCCTTTCAGTGTCTGAAGGGGGCTACAGGAGGGCTAGGGAGGGACTATTGACAAGGTCTTGTAATGACAGGAAGAGGAGGAATGGGTTTGAACTGGCAGAGGGGAGATTCAAACTGGATGTTAGGAAGAAGTTCTTTGCAGTGAGGGTGGTGAGACACTGGCACAGGTTGCCCAAAGATCACCCAATGTGATCTCTGATTCTGTGCTCCACAACCTTCCTGGTGGTGTTCAAGGCCAGGTTGGATGAGGCCTTGAGTGACCTGTTCTAGTGGGAGGTGTCCCTGCCTATGGCAGGGGATTGGAGCTTTGAGGTCCCTTCCAACCTAAACCATTCTATGATTGTCTGATTTCAGGTAAAGCCTGCTCCCGCTGGAGCTGTCCCTGCTGACTGCAGGGGGCTGGACAAGGTCAGCTCCCAGGGTCCCTTCCAGTCCAGGAGCTGTGACTATTTGATGAGGCTGTTCTCTAGCAGAGGGAGCAGAAGCAAAAAGGGTTTGTACTGATTTGGGGGAGACTTCTTCTATCTGTGGGCACACTGAGAGTGGGATCAGGCTCTGGTACCCAAAGCCATTGCTGGTACCAGGCTGTAAGCTCTCTGCCATGGCAGCTCCGTGGCACAGCTGACACCATGTGAATTCTTTTCTACATCTTATAAACTAAAGAATTAAACATGCAAGGAAAACCATTAAATATTTCCACATGGAAATGTGAAGAGAAAGACTCTCTTACAACTTCTAAGTGATCAGAGGGCAAAGAGGAGAAGTTTCATGCTCTGAAAACCCTGATCTTGCCTAAAAGTAAAACTTGCTGTCATCTTCTAGGCAGCAAATGTTTTACTGCTGGGAAAGGATTCTGATGTTTGTAATTTCTCTGGAGGAGCACTATGAAGCAGTTAAAAATATTGCCACATCTGAAAAGCAGACCAACAGGAAGTCTAAGACACTTGTTCAGCTGCATTGCTGTGACTTTTCTCACTTGGTATTATTTGCAACCATACTTTTATGTCTGGCAACAACTGGCAGCTCTCCTCGGGGTCGTATATTACTTTTATCATGTTGATTACACATGTTCCACTCGGGCTGCCTCGGGACCAGGAGCGCGGCTTGCACACACTCAGTGACACAGTCCAGAGCACAGCTCTTTCACAGAAGATGTGTTTACTGGGAGAGAGCTCCTCAGAAGTTTGCCTTCCCTTCAGCTTTGATCTGCATGACATCAAGAATCCTACAGTTTGAACCTGTGTTTACCACTGCTATTATTTAAATCCATCTCCTTCACACTCTGCGGCTACTGAGCGCTTTGGTAGGCACGAAAAGTCTCCTTCCCTCTTAGGTGAACTTGGTAGTAGTTGCATAAAAGAAAGCCTCTTAAAACGTTCTCATCTGTGAGCTTAAGCATTGTAATGACTTGACATTTAAATTCTGTTATTCATCAGCACTTCACAGCAGAACTTGATTTGTCTAAATGGATTTGAAAGGCCACAAGTGAAGAAAATCAGAAAAACCTGGGGCTGAAAATCAAAAGATTGTATGAGAAAAGCATTTTACAGGCTGCACGGAGCCCTTTTATTGACCAATTAACTCTGCTCAAAATGACTTGTTCTGAGCCCATCCATGAGAACCCAGAGCCCTCTCCCAGCACTTACTGATAAATGTCCTTTCTGAGCACAGCTCTGCTGAGAGGGTTGTCAGCCTGAGGAGCCATGGAGACAGATCCGACCTTGAGAACCAAAGTGTCTTCTTTAATCGCTGGGTTAGCTGCAGTCAGGAGGAGAGAAAATGTGGCTTTGATTAAAAGTCAAATGCACACAGCAGAAACGCTGAGAAACTACTTCTTCACACATCTAATGTCTGCTGAAGGGTCAGTTCTGCTCAGGAGTGACAACAATGCAAATATACCCCAACCCTAAAACTGCAAACTCAGTAGTGCTGCTGGGAGGCAGGAAAGACAAACAGATGTCACTTAATTTCCTCACAGAGTTTTACCACATTAGGGCTCAGGGTGGAAGGGACCTCAGAGCTCATCCACTCCAGCCTCCCCACCATGCCCAGGGACCCCCCTCAGCTAGACTCAGATGCTCAAGGACTCATCCAGCCTGGCCTGCAACACCCCCACCAAGGAGGCAGCCACAGCCTCCCCGGGCAGCCTGTGCCAGGCTCTCACCATCCTCACACTCAACAACTTCTTCCTCAGCTCCACTCTAGCCTTGCTCTGCCTCAGCTCCAAACCATTCCCCCTTGGCCTGTCTCCAGACACCCTCAGGAGCAGTCCCTCTGCAGCCTTCCTGCAGGATCCCTTCAGGCACTGGCAGCAACTCTGAGGTCTCCCCTGGAGCCTTCTCTGCAGGCTGCACCCTCCCAGCTCCCTCAGCCTGTGCTCACGGCAGAGCTGCTCCAGCCCTTGGAGCATCTTTGTCAGACAACGAAAATCTGATCTGTGGTTTCTCATTTTCTCTTATTTGTCTTGTTTTGCCCCAGATGCTGGGGGTCCCACAGACTTCCTAATGCTATGGCTGCTTCTCCAATAATTACCTGCTGAAGTCTCAGCAAGTCCAGCCTCACAGCCTCTTCCACATGGGCCTATGTCTAGCTCTAGCTGGCATTCCACTGTAAGCATCCTGGCAGCATTTGGTAGGGGCTGCAGCACACATGAGATGTTCAAACACAAGGACTGAAGGAAGAGGCTGCAATCTGACACAGGCACAAAGCACAAGATGTATACTGCTCAGTGCATTCCACATCAGCAACTGAATCCCTCCAGGAGCAAAAATCTGTGCTTTCTACTTCACCTCCATCACAGCCAATCTTCAGCCACATGTACAAAGTCTTACTTCTAAATGCAGTGATCACATCAGATTAAAAGCCTATCAGAGAGAAACCCAAGTTCTGCCCAGAAAAATACAGCACCACATTGCCTGTGGTGAGCTAAACCTGTGAGATTTACTGACAGGGAAAGACTGAGCCTGCTGCAGCTCCTGCTCAGCAGACACACACGTGCCAGCGATGTCCACTGGTGGCACAAGGGCCACCGGGGGCAAGCTGGAGCAGAGGAGGCGCCAGGGGAACAGGAGGGAAAAGGCTTCTCACTGTGAGGGTGCTGGAGCCCTGGAGCAGGCTGCCCAGAGAGGCTGTGGAGTCTCCTTCTCTAGAGCCTTTCCAATCCTACCTGGATGTGCTCCTGTGTGCCCTGCCCTGGCAGGGGGTTGGACTGGCTGATCTCTGGAGGTCCCTTCCAACCCCTACCATTCTCTGATTCCTTACAAAAGCCTAAGCAAAGATTTAATCAAATAAGATCTGAAATCAGAAGGCAGAATGTAAGTCAGCTGTGGTTAACAAGAACTAATCTGCCACAGAGCTCTCTTTAGGATCATGTAAAAATCTGTAATCCATTATTAGCTGACTCCTGTCAGAGACATTTTCCTTTACCCTCTCAGAGGGACAGTACCCAAACTACCTGTTCAGTTTGCTCTCAGCACTCCATATTGCATGTGCCTGGAGAAACATTCATCCGCCTCAGCCCTGCTCTGCCAAGGTGTGGTAAAAATTAGCCTCAGCAGCCTGGGATCCCTGAGCCTAAGTTACTCAGCCTGACTGATCTGATGCTGCTTATCAGTGGGCAAAGAGGATGTTAGAGACCATATGTTAGGACAGACTTCAAAGTGCAGAGCCGTGCTGAAGTGACAGGAATAGATCACTCCTACAAATGCAGGAGGTGCATTTAGTCACCAGGCTGCCTTTGCTCCTTCACCAGCAACAAATTTATCAAGACCTTTCTAGTGATCCTGGCTGCTTTGCTTCTAGTGCAATTCCTGCTGTCCTCAGACGAGCCAGATGTGGATTCTCCCTGTCTTTACCACTTCTTGTGAGCTTTTTCTGCAACTTGCAAGTTTTATTTGCAGTGTTCTGCTGTGCATTCATTCTTGCTTCTATTTCTTATCTATTGCTTTTGTAGCTTTAGTTGTCTTCGTCACCAAGAGAGAGTAGAAAGTTGGCTAGATCTTGAAACACCACCTGCAGCTGGGCCAGCCCCAGGCACAGCTACAGCCTGGGTGCAGAGTGGGGTGCTGCAGCCCTGAAGAAAGACTCCTGGGGGAGCTGGTTGCTGAGGAGCCAGCAGTGCCCTCACGCAGCCCAGCAGGCAGCTGTGTGCTGGCTGCAGCCAGAGGACTTCGGCCGTAACACTGGCATCGGAATGGGCTGCCCAGGGAGGTGGTGGAGTCGCTGTGCCTGGAGGTGTTGAAGCCAAGCCTGGCTGGGGCACTTAGTGCCATGGTCTGGTTGGTTGGCCAGGGCTGGGTGCTAGGTTGGGCTGGATGAGCTTGGAGCTCTCTTCCAGCCTGGTTGATTCTATGATTCTATGACTGTAGGCAGCAGGGGAAGAGAGAGCATTGTGCCCCTTGGCTCTGCTCTGCTGGGACCTCACCTCCAATCCTGCCTCCAGTTGTGGTGTCCCCAGCAGAAGAAGGACACAGCTGCTGGTGCAAATAAAGCATTCTGGGGGTAAACATCTACAACAGATGACACTTTCCTGAGCTAGCACATGGCTAACAGGGGTCACATTCAACTCTTACTCCTTACTATTGCTTCCAATTCCTCTTGCTCTTGAAAGCAATAAGCAATAGAATCATAGAACGGTCTGGGTTGGAAGGAAGCTCCACAGGTCACCTAAGTCAAACAGCCTCTGCAGTAAGCAAGGGCATCCTCAACTAGATGTTGTGCAGAGCCCTGTCCAGCCTCTTCTTAATAATATCTCCAGGGATGGGGTGTCAACCACAGAGTCACAGAATGAACCAGGTTGGAAGAGATCTCGAGGATCACTGAGTCCAGCTTATCACCTAACCCTTCTAACAAACCAAGCCCTGGCACTAAGAGCCTCATCCAGCCTCCTTTTAAACACCTCCAGGCATGAACACTCCACCGTCTCCCCGGGCAGCCCATTCCAATGCCAATCACTCTTGCTGTGAAGAATTTCTTCCTAATGTCCATCTTGAGGCTGTGCCCTCTTGTTCTGTCTCTGTGTGCCTGGCAGAAGAGCCCAACCCCACCTGGTCACAGCCTCCCTGCAGGTAGCTGTAGAGAGCAATGAGCTATGGTAGTCCATACCAGGCCAGAATCTATTTCTAACTTGTTCCATAGCATTGTGCACAGGAAAAACCTCTCTGGTTGTTAATTTCCTTATCAACCATTGCCCAACATCTGCAGAATCAAACTATTTACAACAGCTAACAAAAAAACCAATGCCTCAGAGTGTAGAGGAGGAGGTAAGTGCTTAACATTCTGTGGCTGACAGAAAAGTGCTTTATCTGACATTCAGAAACAGAGGAGAGTTTGGGAAATCAGAGGTGAAAGAAGAAAGGGAAGCAGAAGAGAGCTGACTTTCTGAGGGGTACTTCAGAACCCAGCTGGCTTTCTGATGAACTTAGCAAAGCTGCATTTATCACCAGTCTTTCAAAGCATGCAGATTTTCCCTCCCTCCATCCATGCTTGCCCACAGCAACCGTTCTCTGTACGCACTTACAAGCAAGGGGGTGTGTTTAATTGTTTCTCTTTCAGATAGCCACGCAGCTACAAAAGGTTTCACTGACAGCTCACCCTGGACCTCCCTTCCAACTGGAATCATCATTCTTTCTTGCCAGCACAGGCAGTCTAATTTTATCTCCCTGTGTTTTCAGCATTCCCAGTTGGAAAATTGTAGAGGATGCTGGCAAAACCAGGATCTGTGTGAATTCCTACTGTCTGCACTCCTTGCAGTTGGGCTCTGAGAACAACCTAACAACTGCACTCTCAAGGTTCTACTGTGTGCTGTCGTGTGCACTGGTAACCCCCTACCCAGGGGCTGATGTGGACATCTCATGGTGGCACCACACAGTTTGTTGCTTTTCCTTTTTCCATCTGTAGAAGAGCTGTTGGCAGTGGCAGTGACTGTATTCCCACCAGCTCTAAGTCTCATGTCACTGCCTCTTTATTTATACACCAAGATCTGCTGTGCTCTGTACTGGCCCAGTGGGCCAGTGGCAGCCTGGGCTGCATTGATAAGCACATCCAGCTTTGCTCTTCTGACACCTCACCTGCAGTACAGGGCCCAGCTCTGGGCCCACAATGCAAGAAAGACATGGACCTGATGGAACAGGTCCAGAGGAGGGCCACCAACACAATCAGAGAGACCTCAAAGAAGCCTTTCAGTAGCTGAAAGGATCCTACAAGAGAACTGGGGAGGGACTGTTCCCAAAGGTTTGCAGGGACAGGACAAGGGGCAGTGAGTTAGACTGCACATCAAGAAGAAATCCTTTACTATGAGGGCGGTGGAAAACTGGTACAGGTTTCCCAGGGTTGAGGCTACGTCCCTGGAGACATTCACGGTCGGGCTTGAGCAACCTGATCTAGAAGGGGATGTTCCTGTTCACTTCAGCGGGGCTAGACTAGATGACCTCTAGCTGTCCCTTCCAACCCAGTGCATCCCATGATTGTAACAGAGGTGCAAATCCCACTTCTGTATGGAAAGGCAGTCATTTCTTACCAAGAAGGGCACTGTCTATCGACCAGATGGCTACTGCCTGTTGTTTGGGAGAACATCTGACTCTATCCACCCCTCTGGAAATACCTGAAAGCCTCTTACATAAGAGAGTCTGAATAGCTTCAGCTAACACTGCTGGGCACCTGTCACAAGGCACATTTCAATTACATTCATCTCCCTGCTGCATCAGTGCATGAGTTTAGAGCTGCCCATTCCACAGGAGCTAAGGTTCCCTGCCCCACCGCTGCAGCAGGCATCCATGGAAGACCGAACTGGTATCAGTATGACGAGAGCACAGAAATCAGCACTGCAGCATTGGGTTAAGTTCTCTTCCCACAGTTTTCTGACCATTTTTTGTTATAGTCATATTTTAAGTGCAAAGTTAAACCAAAGCTTTCAGCAAAGCTGCAGAGAAGCAGCCTGAGAGCTACGTCTCCTAACTGGCCCTTACAACTGAAGGCCCCAGCAGCAGTCAGTGAGTTAGAGTATTTATCTACAATAGAGCACAGCAAAGAAGAGTCTAGCACAAAATACTGTACCCTCTGCAGGGTGATGATCTTCCTCACTTCTGGGGAAGAAGACTCTAATGACACCAGTGTTGACATAAATCAGAGGCAAGTTGCGGGAAGTCAGAGCATGAGTCCTCATGGGCTGGCCTGGAGACTTCCTTTTCTCCTTTGGACTCCTCGGCAGCCTGGCTTGGAAAATGCTTGCAATGGCGTTGAGCAGGGGGAAACACAGGACAACATCAAAAGCCTGAGCAGAGAGGAGGATCTCATGCAGAAAGTGTGGAGAACCATCAGTGTGACCTTCTGAGAGCTTGTGGAACGTCCTCCGCTCGTTCCTGGAGATCAGCTTGTGCCGCACGTTCTTGGTCACCGCTTTGGTGTAGGTGAGAGAAAGGAACCCATGCTGCTGGTGAGAGCCATCCAGAAGTTTTGCAGTTGTCTGCTTCAGGGGAGAAAAAAAATAAGCAAACTGCTACAAAACCCATGCACCTGTAACACTGCCAAGAGCTCTGTCAGGCTCCTAAAGGGTTGTTCTGTGGTTTCCAACAGCTTTACACTCTCTCTGGAGGGGATCAAAAACAAGTCCCTTTGTTTCTTTTGTCACAGTATGCCCACACTTCACTGCTGCATCAGCTAAACCTCAGGACTGCTGAGCACTTCCTTCTGTTTATGCTGTATGAAACTGAAATCCAATCAGTCAACCCCCCCAAACAAGCCCATACTCAAGAACCTTAGTTTACCTCCACTTACTGCTCTTTTTTCACACAGGTATTGGAGTTCTCCTTCACTTTAGGCACTGCAGAAGTAGATTCTACTCCCTTGCACTGTTGCCCCTGCACACGCATGTATCAGAGGTGGTACAGTAACACCTGGCTGCTGTGATAGCCTCACACTATCTGGACAGAGGTGTACAAACCACTGCATCAGATCTGAGCTGCATAAGCCACCACACAAAAACCCAGCTGGTTCTGCCCTCATTAGCTCTGAGTATCTGAAGACAGAAGCTAAAGCACATCACTTACATGAAGACCCCTTGCACTGTACTTTAACATGAGCAGATTCCTTCCCTCCTCGCCTCAGGTGACAGTGAGGCACCCAGCTCCCAGAGGATGCAGAGTGCATTTCTCATGCCCTCCTCAAAAGGGTTACATGAGAAGTGCAAAGGTAGTGCCCTCACCTAGGATTTTGACAGTGGAAGAAGCATTCTGATAGAACTGTACAAGATTGTTTAATTACTACCCTTAACCATGTGAGCACAAATTAAAACAGTTCCATTTTGCAAGGAACTGTTTCTTTCAGCATCTCCCACTTGATGAAAACCAAGTTACTGTAACCCAAACCTGGTTAAGAGAAGATCAGTGTCTCTCTGTTAAACAAGCAGCAGACAGGATTTAAGCACTGCAAACCTGGGAGCTTTTATAATTAAGTCAATTAAAACAAATCAGTCAACCTCCTGTAAGGGCTGAAACAGTACAGAGAAAACAGACCAATGTGGACAAAATCAGACCACACAAAGCTCCTACTCATGTGAAAAGATTCTACACAGCCACGCATTTGTCAGGATACAGAGCCACACCTCTGCTGTGAGCACAGACTGAAGGAGCTGGGGCTGTGCAGGCTGCAGAAGAGGAGGCTCCCAGGTGACCTTCTTGTGGCCTTCCAGGATCTGAAGGGGGCCTACAAAAAAGCTGGGGAGGGACTTTTGAGGCTGTCAGGGAGTGACAGGACTAGGGGGAATGGAGCAGAGCTGGAGGTGGGGAGAGTCAGTGTGGAGGTGAGGAGGAAATTGTTCAGCATGAGAGTGGTGAGAGGCTGGAATGGGTTGCCCAGGGAAGTGGTTGAGTCCCCATGTCTGGAGGTGTTTAAGGCCAGGCTGGCTGAGGCTGTGGGCAGCCTGCTCTAGGGTAGGGTGTCCCTGACCATGGCAGAGGGGTTGGAACTGGCTGATCCTTGTGGTCCCTTCCAACCCTGACTGATTCTATGAATTACAGCATGATTTGGGGTGGAAAGGGACCTTTAAAGGTCACCTAGCCCAGCTCCCCTGCAGTAAGCAGGGACATCTTTAAGCAGACTACATTGCTCAGAGCTCTGTCCAACCTGACCTTGACTGTGCCTAGGCTTCATTGTACAAAATTCTTCCTAATATCTAGTCTAAATCTACACTGGTGTAGTTTAAAACCATGCCCCCTTGCAGGGCCCCTTTAACTACTGAAAGGCTGTAATGAAGGTTCCTGGGCCCTCTCTTCTCCAGGCAGTACAACCCCAGCTCTCTCAGCCTTTCTTCACAGGAGAGATGTTCCAGTCCCCTCACTTTGTGGCCCTACTCTGGACTCCCTCCTACCATATAAAGTCTTTGAAGGATGAATGGGCAAAAAGAAAATGAGGTTAAATATCTCCCACTGAGGCATCCTGAATCAGCAATTAACATCCCAAGCATTCAAACAAAGACTCAAATACAAAATTGGTAATTGTTGCACTATCAGAACTGGAAGAGTAGTTTTAAAAGGCTGCTTTTAAATGTATATTGCAGTGACAAAGCCCTCGAGTGGAGATGGGGACTGCAGCAGCAAAAGGCAATGTTCAGTGCTGGCTTTTACATCTTTGGTCTCCACGCATCACTGTATCTGCTTGCTTTGCACCACCCAGTCCCACTGACTTCAGTGCACTGCTGTGATGCACAAGGATGTGAACCACCCAGCCTGCTCCTGTAGCTACAAAAACCAGCACTGACAACTACTGTTAGAATCATGGAATCAATCAGGGTTGGAAAGGACCACAAGGAGCATCCAGTTCCAACCCCTCTGCCATCCCCAGGGACACCTCACACTAGAGCAGGCTGCCCACAGCCTCACCCAGCCTGGCCTTACCATCTCCAGGAATGAGGCTTCCACCACCTCCCTGGGCAACCCCTTCCAGGCTCTCATCACCCTCATGCTGAACAACTTCTTCTTAACACCCAGTCTGAATCTACACATTTCAAGCTTTGTTCCATATCCCCCAGTCCTATCCCTACCTGACAGCCTAAAAAGTCCCTCTCCAGCTTTCTTGTAGCCCCCTTCAGATACTGCAAGGCCACCACAAGGTCACCTGGGAGCTTTCTCCTCTCCAGACTGCACAGCCTCAACTCCCTCAGTCTCTCCTCATAGCAGAGCAGCTCCAGCTCTCTGCTCATCCTCGTGGCCCTTCTCTGGACACCTTCCAGACACATTCCAGAACCTCCATAACCCTCTTGTCTCAGGGGTTCCATAACTGGCTGCAGTACTCCAGGTATGGTCTCAGCAGTGTGGAGCAGAGGAGAGGATCCCTGCCCATCAGAGTGAGTACAGTGAACAAGGTGCAGCAGCCAATGCTATCATCAGTAGTAATTGAGATTAAGCACCAAACAAAATAGTTGATGACAAGAAACTAAAGCCATTAGAGGTGTTGGGGTTGTGCTAGTTTGAGGCAAACTGGAGTATTTTAATGAGTGAAAAGCAAACAATGCTGGTGTCTGCTGCACTCACTGGCTTGCTGAGATGTATAAAAGCAAGGACACAAACACAGATAACAGAGTGTGTGGGTCTCTGCCTCTCAGAGTGTGTGCTTCCCTTCTGCTTGGGTCTGTGTAACTAATCCTTCTGCTTCTAACCCCCCTGGCCAATCCTTCCAGCTCACCTTGCACACAAGGCAGACTCTGGGATAAGGTAGAGGGGTGGGAAGGAGGTGGCAGGGTGGTTGGGAGCCCCTCCTGGGGACTCTGGTTTCTGGGAGGGCTGTTGTGCTTCTCTATCACCTTTAACTTGTCTCTTTCTGTCCGTAGCTGTAGCTATTGTAACTCTCTGCTTGTACCTTGTGCTAAGCTGTGAATGGAAAGCTGCAGTCCTTCACCTCCAGTCGGCTGAGTCGAGTCTGGGTGGATTCAGAAGAGTGGGAGGGCATTGCTTAGTGGAAGTTGTGTGCAGCAGAAGTTTTCAGGAAGGTTCTTACCGAGGGGAAGAAGCCTGAGAAGGTGCTGAAGGGGTCCTGCTTGCCGAGGGGCCGGACCAGCAGCGTGCGTCGGTTGAGCTTGTCAGTGCAGGACAGGAACACACCTCCACACTGCCCCAGCGACCAGCAGTCTGCCCCGAGGCTGCAGCCAGGCCAGCAGGCATGGCAGAGGGGAAGACAGAAAAGGAACAAATTAAAGTGGCTCTCAGCAAAAAAAAACACACTACATGTGCCTGTTTCTGTGTTACTTAAAGGCTACACCACACCCTTCCCTAAAAAGCTGAAAGTCAATCACATCAGGCCAAAGAAGGGTAAAAAACTTCAACCTGACCTCGGGGATGCTCAGGGAGTAGGCAGCCACAGCCTCCCCGGGCACCCTATGCCAGACTCTCACCATCCTCACACTCAACAACTCTTTCCTCAGCTCCACTCTAACCCTGCTCTGCCTCAGTTCCAAACCATTCCCCCTTGGCCTGTCTCCAGACACCCTCAGGAGCAGTCCCTCTGCAGCCTTCCTGCAGGATCCCTTCAGGCACTGGCAGCAGCTCTGAGGTGCCCCTGGAGCCTTCTCCTCTGCAGGCTGCACACCCCCAGCTCCCTCAGCCTCTCCTCACAGGGCTGTGCTCCAGGCCCCTCCCCAGCCTTGCTGCCCTTCTCTCGACACCTTCCAGCACCTCAACATCTCTCTGCAATGGAGCAGCCCAGAACTGGACACAGCACTCAAGGGGTGGCCTGAGCAGTGCTGAGCACAGGGGCAGAAGAACCTCCCTTGTCCTGCTGCCCACACTGCTCCTGAGCCAGCCCAGGATGCCATTGGCTCTGCTGCCCACCTGGGCACTGCTGCCTCCTCTTCAGCTACTCTCTGTCAGCACCCCCACGTCCCTCTCTGCCTGGCTGCTCTCAGCCACTCTGGCCCTAGCCTGTAGTGCTGCTTGGGGTTGTTGTGGCCAAAGTGTGGAACCCTGCACTTGGCCTTGTTCAGTCTCATCCCATTGGCCCCTGCCCACCCACCCAGCCTGGCCAGGTCCCTCTGCAGGGCTCTCCTACCCTCCAACAGCTCCACAGCTGCTCCTAGCTTGGTGTCATCTGCAAACTTACTGATGATGGACTCGTGGAGGAAATTATTGTTAAAGATATTGAACAGGACTGAGCCCAGCACTGGTCCCTGGGGCACACCACTGGTGTCAGCTGCCAACTGGATGCCTTTGCAACCAGATCCAATTCCGAGAAAATGGAATTTTGTCTACTTAAATGGTTAAAATAACCTCACAAGTGAAGAGTTAGCTTAAGTGCAGGTTAAGAATGAAGAGGCAGCCCAGCTGCCTCCTCCTTTCAGCCTGAAATGAGAGTAACCAGCAGCAAGTACCTGTTTCTGTAATGGTCGATATTGAAGCTTTCGATTTTACATTTGATTTTGGTATAGACATCCTGCACGTCCACCGAGGCACTGAGATCCTCCAGCTCACTGACGACACACACCTCTGCAACAGGCCAAGCAAACCCAAGTTAGCAGTGCTGCACCCCAACTTTGCTGGTTTTAAAAGTAAGGACTATGTCTGAGTCACCAGACTTTGGAAGCTGATGCTGCTCATTCACCCAAAGCTCTTCACAAAGCACTTTTTTGCCTCAAGTGTCACACAGGTAGGAAACAGAAAACTCCTGGAGTCCAGATCTTTTTGTACAGATGTGTAGAGAGACTCAGATATTGGATTGTCAGTCCAGGAGTTCACACTACCATGCACCAAAAAAATTAACATGTTTTGCTCAAGATATTTGCTCTAACAATACTGGAGATTTCCTTCTCCCCTGTAATGATTTTTCCAAGCCAAAGATTCAAGTGTGTCTCTTGTAAAATCAGTTCTCCTCATCATTCTCCTCACCTTCTCCCACCTCTCTGACAGCAATGCCAATTTCTAAGCAGCAGTGCTTCAAGTCCCACAGTGCATTTATAGAACCCAAGTTCCTTTAAAGTAATTACTGTTTGGATGATAAACTAACTTTAGAATCACAGAGTGTCAGGGGCTGGGAGGGACCTCCAAAGCTCATCCAGCCCAATGCCCCCTGCCAGAACAGGATCACCCAGAGCAGATCACACAGGAACACAGTCAGGCAGGTTTTGAGTTATCTCCAGAGAGAGACTGCACAACTGCCCTGGGCAGCCTGTGCCAGTGCTCTGGCACCCTCACAGGGAACAAATTCCTCCTCATGTTTAAATGAAACTTCCTATGCCTCACCTGAAGGGAAAAAGGAGAGCTGTGTACCACACACCCATGCCCACACTTCTCCCCTGAATTTCATACTACATCTCCCATGACTTCAAGGACTACACTGTGATGTTGTCTGCAATTTCACATTATTGATACAAAATGAGTTAGCTAAAGATGGACACACACAAACCAAACTGCCAAAGCATAGCAAAATGGAAAATGATTGCTCCTGATGAAATAAATGCAGCACTCTGTTAAGTCAAATCATAGAATCAGTTGGAAGGCACCACAAGGATCATCCAGTTCCAACCCCCCTGCCATGCCCAGGGACACCTCACACTAGAGCAGGCTGCACACAGCCTCACCCAGCCTGCCCTTACACACCTCCAGGAATGAGGCTTCCACCACCTCCCTGGGCAACCCATTCCAGACTCTCATCACCCTCATGCTGAACAACTTCTTCTTAACACCCAGTCTGAATCTACACATTTCAAGCTTTGTTCCATATCCCCCAGCCCTATCCTTACCTGACAGCCTAAAAAGTCCCTCTCCAGCTTTCTTGTAGCCCCCTTCAGATACTGCAAGGCCACCACAAGGTCACCTGGGAGCCTTCTCCTCTCCATACTGCACAGCCCCAACTCCCGCAGCCTCTCCTCACAGCAGAGCTGCTGCAGTCCTTGGATCATCTTTGTTACACAACTAATATCTGATCTGTGGCTTCTCATAACAATGTCGCCTGGGAGCCTTCTCCAGCCTGAACAGCCCCAAGTAACCAATTTATTCTCAATTTAATCATCTTTCCACGCGGAGGGGCAAGTCAGCAGCGAAGAACGACCCAGATGTCATGCACTAACCTAACTGCAGCTGGTTGTTCCAGTGTAAAACACAGACCTAGCCCAGAACTTGAGAGTGTTTGGTACTGATGGTAAAGGCTGGGCGCAGCTGCCAAGTTTGCTGCAGAAGAAGGGAGGGGATGGAAGGCGGCAGAGTGCAGGGAGCGACGCCCGGTACCTGTGCCGTTATCTCTAGGATCAGGAGCAAAGAGCTTGATGGTGATTTTTGGCAGCATCCACTGCATCCAGAGGCTGACACGCCCACTTGAGACCCCGATGTTGCTGGTGGTTTGTTCCAACGTAATGGAGTCTGAGAAGGGGGAATCATCACCGCCCTGAAGGGAGTCGCCCTGCAAAACAGGCAGCGGTTGAGCAGAACAGACTACAGCTTTGCACTGCTTCTCCTTCTGCCTCCACCTGGCCTAATGCAATGCCCAAACCATTCAGACTCAGAGCTGGCACATTTAAGTCAGTTATTAACATCAGGATCAAAATAAAATATATTCCTCTTAGGCAGTCATAGAATCAGCCAGGTTGGAAGAGAGCTCCAAGCTCATCCAGCCCAAGCTAGCACCCAGCCCTGCCCAACCAACCAGACCATGGCACTAAGTGCCCCAGCCAGGCTTGGCTTCAACACCTCCAGGCACAGCCACTCCACCACCTCCCTGGGCAGCCCATTCCAATGCCAATCACTCTCTCTGCCAACAACTTCCTCCTAACATCCAGCCTAGACCTGCCCTGGCACAGCTTGAGGCTGTGTCCCCTTCTTCTGTTGCTGGCTGCCTGGCAGCAGAGCCCAACCCCAGCTGGCTACAGCCTCCCTGCAGGGAGCTGCAGACAGCAATGAGCTCTGCCCTGAGCCTCCTCTGCTGCAGGCTGCACACCCCCAGCTCCCTCAGCCTCTCCTCACAGGGCTGTGCTCCAGGCCCCTCCCCAGCCTTGCTGCCCTTCTCTCAACACCTTCCAGCACCTCAACATCTCTCTGCAATGGAGGAGCCCAGAACTGGACACAGCACTCCAGGGGTGGCCTGAGCAGTGCTGAGCACAGGGGCAGAAGAACCTCCCTTGTCCTGCTGCCCACACTGCTCCTGAGCCAGCCCAGGATGCCATTGGCTCTGCTGCCCACCTGGGCACTGCTGCCTCCTCTTCAGCTCCTCTCTCCCAGCACCCCCAGGTCCCTCTCTGCCTGGCTGCTCTCAGCCACTCTGGCCCCAGCCTGTAGTGCTGCTTGGGGTTGTTGTGGCCAAAGTGTAGAACCCTGCACTTGGCCTTGTTCAGTCTCATCCCATTGGCCTCTGCCCACCCATCCAGCCTGGCCAGGTCCCTCTGCAGGGCTCTCCTACCCTCCAACAGCTCCACAGCTGCTCCTAGCTTGGTGTCATCTGCAAACTTACTGATGCTGGACTCGTGGAGGAAATTATTGTTAAAGATATTGAACAGGACTGAGCCCAGCACTGGTCCCTGGGGCACACCACCGGTGACAGCTGCCAGCTGGATGTGGCACCATTCACCACCACTCTCTGGGCCCAGCCCTCCAGCCAGTTCTTGACCCATTTCAGAGTGAATGATTCTATGGTAAAACTGTGAGGCTCCATGGCTTAGTTTCACTTGGCATAGAGAGCTTCCCTCATCAGCTCCACGCTAATGAAAAGCTATCATCAATGAAAAAACAACCAACCAGAAGCTGATAGGAATATTCTGAGATGCAGTGGGAAAGAGGATCAGAAAGCTGCGAGGCAAAGGAATTAAGAACTGCTGGAGGGGCCACAGAGGAGCCACCCAGTGTGGTAACCCCAGTACACTACAAACACATTGGTTGGTGAGTCCTGGGGGCTTGCCCTTCTATGTGCTTCCCTGCAACTGAGTTGTAATGAGTCTGTCTTCGTGCAGTCACCGTTCTGATAGCAGAGAAGTCTTTCTCATGGCTTGCAACTCCATGCCAGCAGCATGGCATCAGTTCTGAGCCTGCCAGCGTCTCCAACAGCTGCCAGCGAAGTTTCTTCTTCCGGTCTCTTTTGTGTAACTCATCCCCCTGGTTCCCTGGCACTGCCTTCCACTGACTGCCCACTCCCTCAGAATTTGCCTCTGATCCCTCTAAAAGAAGATGCTTCTCTGCTGGACCCTCCTTGTGTCTCAGGTGGTTGTTCTCATCCGATCTCATCTGCTTTAGAGATGCTGGAGTCAGCAGTACTTTGGAATTGAGGGGTGCCCTGGGCAGCTTTGAAGAAAGAAGCCAGGCAAGGACCACTTCCCTTTGCTGACACCTTCAGATGGAGGCTATCATGAAATAGAAGTCAATTCAAGGTTAAGGAGAGAAACACTACCCATTTAAACCTAAGGATATGTTTATTTACAGTTCAAGTCAAAGCTCAAGCCTGTGTTGATGTTTTGGGAGCTGATATGCAGCACTCTACTATTTCTGTTCTATAAAAAGCATCAATTTGTTTGTGCATTTATTAACAGCTGGACCCTTTCCCAAGCTCTTTCTGTCCTGTAGCACTGTAGGCACGCTTTGCCAAACTCTAACTTACAAACTGTGATGGAGGAGGTGGGAATGAGAGACAGCCTTCTTCCTCATCCTCCATACAGACCCTGGCTCTCCCACTGGACGTGTTCCCAAATGCCTTCTCTAAGAAAATCCACTTTGTGCTCCCATTTTGGCAGATGTCTGGGTTTCCAGCAGTTGAAACAGAAGAAAACATGAGGAAATGAAACTCCAAGTGTGCAGCTAGCAGCAAATACACACTGCCACCGTGCCAAGTCTTGAGTTCTACAGTTGGGTTGCTTCAGCTCCGTTAATTAACTGCATTCGGATGCTCACTTTCTGTTTCTCCCACCGAGTGCTGGTTTGTGTTTAGAGCTTGAGCACACAGAGAACTCAGCCCTGCAGCAAACAGAGGCCATGGTTTTCCCACACTTCTCTCTAAAAGTTTACTTTCTGAAGACATGCAGTGATGTACTGCTCCTTTCAGAGGCTCAGGCAGTTGATCATTTCAGCAGAAGGTTACTTACAGCAGCCTCAGTGAGGTTCCTGCAGAGCTGTGTTTAACCAGCACAACCTGACACCTACACAAAGCAAACTAACCCAGGACTGTGCAGGCAAATATAACACCTGCAAATTCTGAACTGGGGGGAATGTGGCTCCTACCAACTTCCAAGCCTATTATACCTGTGAATTTACAAGAAACCAGAGCTACAGGTTCTGCCTCGGATGGATCATTAGCAACTGATTCTCCTCTTCTAAATACACAGTGGAGGAGAGCAGATGATG
Organism: Tricholaema leucomelas; assembly: GCA_013400475.1. Taxonomy (NCBI): domain Eukaryota; kingdom Metazoa; phylum Chordata; class Aves; order Piciformes; family Lybiidae; genus Tricholaema lacrymosa; species Tricholaema leucomelas. Next base: position 279,598 of record WAAF01009782.1, on the reverse strand, counting down.
TGCTCTAACCATAAAACACGCAGGTAAGGAAAAGAGAATCACAGAATCAAGCAGGTTGGAAGAGACTTCCAAGCTCATCCAACCCAACCTAGCACCCAGCCCTGGCCAATCAACCAGACCACTGCAATGGGCAACCCATTCCAATGCCAATCGCTCTCTCTGCCAACAACTTCCTCCTAACATCCAGCCTAGACCTCCTCTGGCACAGCTTGAGACCCTGGACACACTGCTGGCTCATGTTCAGCGACTCCCTACCAGCAGCCCCAGGTCCCTCTCTGCCTGGCTGCTCTCAGCCACTCTGTCCCCAGAGTAGCTCTGCTTGGGGTTGTTGTGGCCCAAATGTAGAACACTGCACTCCAGTTACCACATCCCCATCCAGGATTCCAAGTCACTTCTGCGTACCACTGCTTGGAGTAGCTACCTTGACAGTGCAGCTAAACTGCATGGATCTGAGGCTCTCAGGGCTCACAGCAGTGCCAGCTGCAGAGCTGATCAATGGACAGCCCCAGCTACACAGTGCCGTCTCCTGCTCCTCCCATTCTCTGCTCCCCAGTTCTGCATGGACACACTGATGATTTTCTGCCATTTAAGCACATGTAAGCAGCTGAATCTGCCCATTCTCTCCTGCAGCAGCAGTGGAGGCAGATGCTCCTATGCAGCTGTCCTTTGGGAGGAGAAGAATGAGGAGAGTGCATCACTCCTTAGCCTTCTGTCAATGACCCTGTAACCAGAAGCACTGGGCGGTCACAGGGGCTGCAAAACTGAGGGGCTGCAGGAGCTGACATCTCTCTTACTCTTGTTTTGCTTTATTTTAAACAAGGTCCAATTCTTAGGAACAATTTGCAGTGAGAAATTAAGAGACTGAAGCAAGAAGAGAGGCTGCACTCTTGTTTTCAGCTTGGATTTTCAGCACCCAGCCCGCTGTAGTTAATATGCTTCTGCATTAATTTTCTGCTCTGTCTCCAGGTCTACAGAAAACTCACAGTCAGAAACCCTGAACTATTTCCCCACAGCTTTTCATGCCAAGACCTAAAATACACAATTTAATCCTTTCACCAATTGTTGCAAATTGACCAATATGCTGAGTTTATTTTCTTTGCAGGATTTATCCTTGTTCATCGAGAAGACCCAAACATGTGAAGCCTTCGTCCTTGGCCTGCCTGAAGCTCAGGGATGATCAGAGTTTGGCCACACGGATGCTATGCCTTATCAAAATAACTTCTGCCTTCTTGCTTAATCACCAAGCTTCCCCAAGGACTAAACACTTCCACCACTGTTTGTACTTCAGTAAACAGTAACAAGTGGCCTGTTGTAGTCTGTACTACCTTTGCTTTTCCAAAGGAGGGACGGCAGAAATGATAAACTGCTTCCAGCCCTGCAGTACTTAAGCCTCTCGCTCTCATTTCCCTGTCTCACCCCCGCTCAGACTGGAGTGCAGCAAGCTAGGTAGCTCCAGCCACACAGCACTGCAGTGCTCACTATCAACTTGTCAGCATGAAAAGAATTACACACAGCTTCAAATATAAATCACCCCCAGATCACATAAACAAATCACTCCTTTTGCTGTTGAATGTAAACAGTTGTGAGAGTTTGCTTTCTTCTGATTCATTTATAGCAAGTCCACTGCAGCTGAAAGAAGCTTTACAAATAATCATTTGTCTCCTACAGGACAAAATAACCACCTTAAGCTACAAAAATTAGCCCCCCCCCCACCTATCACACAGCACAGTACTTTTCTTCAGCAGATTTCAAGATTTTAAGACTAAAAAAAAATAAAGGAACATAGAGACACAAACTTGTGGGAAACTGCCCCAAGTCCAGCCTGCTGACATGCACATTACTGAACTATTCCCTCGAGGTCCTTGCTGCTCCTTAGCAATGCTGGCTACAAAATACGCAGCTGCAAGGGGGACCAGGGCTGATGCACTCTGGTTTTGATGCTCCCTGCTCTCATTTCCTCTATAAAAATGTTATAATAGAATCATAGAAACAGTCAGGGTTGGAAGGGACCACAAGGATCAGCCAGTTCCAACCCCCCTGCCATGGTCAGGGACACCCTACCCTAGAGCAGGCTGCCCACAGCCTCAGCCAGCCTGGCCTTAAACACCTCCAGGGACGGGGCCTCAACCACCTCCCTGGGCAACCCATTCCAGCCTCTCACCACTCTCATGCTCAACAACTTCCTCCTCACCTCCAGTCTGACTGTCCCCACCTCCAGCTTTGCTCCATCCCCCCCAGTCCTGTCACTCCCTGATAGCCTCAAAAGTCCCTCCCCAGCTTTTTTGTAGGCCCCCTTCAGATCCTGGAAGGCCACCAGAAGATCACCTGGGAGCCTCCTCTTCTGCAGCCTGCACAGCCCAAACTCTTTCAGTAACTCTTTCAGTCTGTGCTCACAGGAGAGCTGCTGCAGCCCTCTAAGCATCATTGTGGCCCTTCTAATTACTACTATAATACTCTGGGGGGAGAGGGGAAGTTCTAATTTACAAATACAGGAAGGTATTTCCCTAATCAAACAACATGGACCTAGATTTGCTCCCATTGACTTCTTTGTGAGTAACATTAGGTCAATATATTAGGTCTCAAGCTGTGCCAGGCGAGATCTAGGCTAGATGTTAGGAGGAAGTTGTTGGCAGAGAGAGTGATTGCCATTGGAATGGGCTGCCCAGGGAGGTGGTGCAGTCGCCGTGCCTGGAGGTGTTGAAGCCAAGCCTGGCTGGGGCACTTAGTGCCATGGTCTGGTTGATTGGGCAGGGCTGGGTGCTAGCTTGGGCTGGATGAGCTTGGAGCTCTCTGCCAACCTGCTTGATTCTATGACTCAAACACCGGAGAAGCACATTTCAGGCTGCTGCTTTCTGCAGGTAGGTCTGGTGATAGTAACTGAGTCAGTGCCTACTCTCAAAGGCCAAAGAGCTTCCACTGGTGAAAAAGAACAGGGGGAACATTCCTTAGTCTTTTCAGTAAGTGTATCATTTTATTCTCAACAATCCTCACCTGGAAGATCAAGACAGCACCCATGCCAGCAGAATGAAAACCTAGCCTGTGCTTGAATGGCAGGAGAGACCTTCAGTAAGTTCAGAGACAGCCACCAACCGCCAAGCCCACACATCAGAGAGGTACAGCCAACCACAGTGGCACAAACCATTTCATCTGCACTGTCTAAAATAGTCTATCAGAAATGTGACAAGGAAATATGCTTCCTTTTCTTCTTCTCACTGCTTGGCCAGGGGTAATTCTTGCCCCTTCCCACCCCTAAGAGTACAACACAGCTCTCGGACATCAGGACCGCACAGACTCAGAACAGCTTCTTCACACTTAGGATCTGCAGCAGTTTGCTGCATGGCTTCCGAGAACGTTTTTTAACGATGGGCAGCACAGGTACCAGAGCTACCCCCAAAACTTCACTCATTGTTCCAACAACTCAGTGCTGCTGCACCTGCAAACACTAACCATCATCTCCTCACCAGAGTCACTGCTCACTGCCTTCACAGAGCATCAGTCAACACAGGCACAACATGCAACTGTCCAGGGGCTGGCTTGCTCCTTCCTCTTGTTCCACCACACTAAGGAAATACTCTTCACCAGCTTATCAGAGCAGAGGCACATCACTGCTCCTGAGCCTTCCTGGACTGCTGCTTCCCACTCCTCGCCAGTCAGAACTCGGGCAGCACTGTGCAGTCGCAGCAGCCTACCTCGGTAGTGGTGCCGATGTCAGCAGATGGGCTGTAGGTGCTGGTGTCTGGTGGAGCTGTACCAAAGCTGCTTTTAACTGGAGAGCTAGGAGGGGCTGCTCCTGCCACGGGCTCACTGTAGGCAGAAGACTGATAGAGAATTCCTTTCCTCTGGATCTTGTTCCAAACTTTACTTGTGATCTCAGTCAATTCATACAGAAGCTGCACCTAGAAGGAAAAAAAAACCCAAACAGCCTTTTTCAAGATGAGGTTAGGGAGCAATCATCAAAGTCCTCCAGTGAGACTCAGAAGGTAGCAGAACTGCACTTCTCACCATTTGTAGTGTTCTGATAAGCAGCCACCCTGCTATTACAGTAACCAACATCAGTTAGCAGAGTGACTTTGATAAGAATAATGTGTGCCTGCTCCAGATCTCTGGTTTGTGGCTCATAAAAGCACAACCAGTGACGGGCTCTTGTAAACCTGCTATTAATATCAATGTTAACAATTAAACCAAGCTGATTTGTGCTGCCTTTCACATGGGGAGATACTGCATGTAGAAAAATAGAAAGCTGTAAACTTTATGAACCATTCCCAACGCAGAGAACATTAATTTAAGTGCCATTAAAACGATGATGCCACGCAGCGCGTGGCGCTGTCGGGGTTGGAAGAAGACTACCCGCTATCAGACTCGGCACTCTCCTGGCATCTGTCACTGTGAGATCCAGCAACACACTGTTTAACTTGCACGTTGTTTGACTGGGTTGTAAGATGTTTACACGAGGTTTTGTAAATAAGCATTAATCACAGACCCTGCCAGACAACAGACTGCAAGATACTGTATAACACAAGCTGAGAGGGAGAGAGCTGCAAACAATATCTAAGCAGAGCCACAGCTGGATACCATACCCGCCTTGCCACTATAAAAAATGGGAATTCTCCTATTTATAAGAGCTTTAAGCCTCAGGACACATCGACTCTGTGAAGCTGGCTTCTCATGTGGGCAGAACAGATGCAGAGAAACGCTGTTGTCAATCTCCACTTGATACAAAGCAGCGCTTGATGCCGTGCGTGAGAGCGTGCGATGAAGGCTCCAAGCGCAGGCTGCAGCCCTTCCGTAAGAGGTGAAGGGCTGGAATTTTATAAAACCTTCATTCATCTTCCATGGTCTTTTGAAGTCTCAGGGCTTACACTGAGCAGGTCATATACTCTCTCTTGACAGAATTTTTCCTTAAAGCAGATAAACTTCTCGGTACTTTTTTTTCCGCCTCCCCACGCAGCCCAAGCTACAGATGTGCTGTGCCAAAAAGCTCTTCTAGTTATGCTTGCAAATATCTGGTGCCTGTAGCACTCTGATCTGCCCTGGTTAACACTGACATTACTAATGGCACATTTCTAAGCTTTCCTGAGTCCCTTCCATGGAACTCAGGCAGATCAACCAGTGAAGTCCATCTGACTGATTAATAGAACATTAACTGGTGCTGACACTCTGCTGCCAAAAGAAGGAGTCTCTAGAAAGCTAATAGGATACAGGCACACATCCAAGTCATCCACGCCTGCAACCTCCCCTCCCTCCTGAGCAGAAAGATAATTTGAGCTCTCCTTGTCTTAATGAAGCAGGCCTGCCAGAAATTTAATCATGCTACTGTTCCTAAATGCACAGAAGAAGGCAAAGAAGGAACGAAGCTGTTCTTTGTTCACACACATGCTGACACACGAGGTGAGAGTTTGTCAGCAGCTAATCCGACATGGAGGGGTGCAACTCTCATTAGGGCTGCAACAACCTTGATCACTGAAGTTAATAACTACTTATCAGGGAGATTTCCTCTGTAAATTGCTCAGGCTGGGATCCTCACAGCCATTCTGAAAAGGGTGGCTCGTTGAGGCAGCAGCAACCACATCTCTGCACGCTGCCACCAGCAAGACAAAGGACGAGTACCACCCTAATACTCTGCCCTGAGCCCAGGGACAGAGCCACAAGCTCACCATGGAGAGAGGCACATTTTGACTGTGAGGAAGTGATCCTCATGGAGGTGTGCTAAAAAGTAGGAAAGACCAAAAAGACTCACACCAAAAGGTTCATCAAAACAAGCCCCAAGGCATGTGTGGATGTGCAGAGCACATTTAGAGAGCTCAGAGCTGAAGCTGTGCCTTTTGTAATGTTTCCTATACTTCATTTTATTCTACTGGTTGTAACTCACTCAAATGGAAGGCTTTCTACTTCCCTCCTTGGCTGCACTTTTTTGCTGAGTAGTCTTAGGCTCTTGAACATTCATTTCTGATTATATTTCACAGAATCCCAGAAGGGCTCAAGTTGGAAGGGACCTCAGAGCTCACCTACTCCAACCTCCCCACCATGCCCAGGGACACCTCTCAGCTGGACTCAGCTCATCAAGGCCTCATCCAGCCTGGCCTGCAACACCCCCACCAAGGAGGCAAGCCACAGCCTCCCTGGGCAGCCTGTGCCAAACTCTCACCAACCCCACACTGAAGAACTTCCTCCTCAGCTCCACTCTAACCCTTCTCTGTCCCAGCTTCAAACCATTCCCCCTTGGCCTGTCTCCAGACACCTTCAGGAGCAGTCCCTCTGCTGCCTTCCTGCAGGATCCCTTCAGCTATTGGTAGGCAGCTCTAAGGTCCCCCCAGAGCTAATGTAAGGCCTCTCTTCTTCATAACACCACAGTCAGCATCATTATTTTTGGCACACTCTGTTCAGGAGAGGAAAACCAGCATGACAAAACCAGGATTAGCAGAGTTATTATCTGTCAAGCAGCTTCCCTGTCTCACTGCTCCCACCTCCTCCGCACAGAACCACCACTGCCTCAGAAAGGTTCCACTACTTGGTATAATCTGTAGAGTTCAGTATGTTACAGCATTCTGTACTCCAAACATAGCACATGGCTGCAAAGCTGAGAGCTACAACCAAAGGCAATATCCTGGCAGTTTTGCACACTGGAAATGCCTGGGGGCTGTAAATGGCTGCAATCACCAGAAGAGGGTTTCAGATGAAATCACAATGCACATACAGTAAAACAGCTCACCTTTGCTAGCATAAGTAAAGCAGAAGGGACAGGCAAGGCAGGGGTAAGGGAGAACATACAGCTCAGGAGCCTTCATCAGACTCAGCTCATTTGCATCCTTTTGGACACAACAGCCGCAACAATAGTCCAGTAAATGAACACTGTCACAGCAGGATTGGCCTGGATCAAAGCCAGTGTCCGGCAGGAGCAGGGCAGTGATGGTGTCCCTGAACTCGGCCCTGGGGCCACAGCTTGAGTACTGAGTTCAGTTCTGGGCACTACAGCATGGGAGAGATCTTGAGGGACTGGAGATTGTCCAGAGAAGAGCAATGAGGATGCTGAGGGGTTTGGAGGGCATCGTGCAAGGAGCAGCTGAGGGAGCTGGCGCTGTTCAGTCTGGAGAAGAGAAGGCTGAGGGAGACCTCATTGCTCTCTGCTGCTCCCTGAAAGACTGGAGTGAGAGTGGGGCTGGTCTCTTCTCCCAAGCAATTCTGATTCTCTTTGGTCTGATATTGCACAGCACAACTTCATTTTAGCTTTTCACTCTAACCTGACTGCCATGGAGCTAGAGGAAGTACCTTGTGTTCACATGCATGCACTGGTTTGTTTTTTAACCCCTTTACTACAGGCCACCATTGTTTGCCTAAGAAGCATTTCATGTTAGGAAAAAGAAAAGGTAGTTCTAGGAAAATATGGTAAAAAAATGACCTGGAACCACTTCAATCTATGAATGCAGAGGGACAGCAGAGCAGCAGCCTGGCATTTAATGGCACATCTGCAATTCATTTCACTCCACCAGCCAGGAGATGCATTTGTACTGTGGCTATTACATTCTGAAGGAGTTTGAATTACCAAACTTGAGAGACCTTCAAAGGGAATCCTCATCTAAGCACCTTCCTCTTGACAGCCCAGTTAAAAAAAAACAATTAAGACAGAAGAAACCCTCTTCAACAAAGCACAGAATGATTGTGCTTAAACCCAGTCCTTCTGGGCTTGCTTTCATAAATCAATCAAATGTACTGACCTGGGGGTTGGAGCACTTTATTTCAAGGCACTCAAGGTCGACGTGGAGGCAGACAACAAATGAGTGTCTGGATTCTGGCCCCGAAGCAAGCAGCTTCTGTGAAGTAACAGCTAAAGTAGATGTGCAACCCATTGGCTCCACTAAGTTCAGTGTCATCTGCTGCCCAAGGAGAGTATACACACTGAAATGATGCAGGCTGATCGTCCAGGGGAAAGCATCACCTAAGGATTAACAAGAAGGGAAAACAGCTCAATACTTGCATCATGAAAATGAGGCTGTCCTTTCCTCCAAGGAGTTGTGCTAAGCCCCCTTAGAATCACAGAATGGCCTAGGTGGGAAAGGACCTTGGAGATCATCTACTCCATCTCCCCACCATCAGCAAGTGCAATCAACCACCACTACACCGACCCCAAAAGCACACAAACATTGTTCCAAGCACCGACTCCATTCCACCCCTCCAGATCCAAACAGCAGCAGCTCATCTTTTACAGCTTTGTAACAATTAAAAGCCACTCAGGATTTTAACCCCAAGCTGTGCCAGCCCCATGTACAACACTGACTTCAAAGCAGCCTTCTTGCTTTCTGTGACTTCCCTCAGAAGGGAGTCTCCTGAGACTGCTCCCCACTTACTACCAGCATCACAGCAGGTGAGGAACTGCCTGCCTCAACTCAGCAACCTAACGGCGGCTGCAGATCCAAGCCTGGTGAGCATCCACAAACCTCAGCCTAGGCTGAAACTGTCTTTGTGTAAAGCACATTCACTTGGAGGAAAAGATGGAGAAAAGTTCTCCTTCCTGCACCAAAATTTAGAAGATTATTTTGCATGAAATCTCATTTTTTAAGATATGGGCCTGGAGTAATGGATAAAAAAAGTCCAAACTAATCTAATGCCCTAAACCCATGGAATCAGAAGAGAAGGTGGCAGACAAATAAAAATAGATTAAAGTAAATTAAACCCCAACCAACAGATATTTAGAGAGAAAGGACTGAAGCAGGGTGAGCAAACTACAAAAAACAACACAGGAACTTCATCTGAAAAAGTGGAAACCAGGAAAAGATTCTAAATGAAACAAGTAAGCTTCTAAAGACAGAGAGATCTCATAGATGCCAGAAACGTCCTCATTATTAGTGCTTTGCCTGAAGAAACATTTTAGTTCCCCTCATGTCTTCAATTTATTTTCCTATCCTACCACTTTACACTTCTGAGAGACCACTCTCTAGTGCAGAAGTCCTGATCACAGCAACATCTTTTGTTCAACTGTAAATCTACCACATTTCATCCCATGCCTGGGGAGTGCAGAGATGAATGGTCAAGTATCTGCAGTTGGATGAACACCAGCACACACAGAAATTCCCAACGCACTCTCAGCAGATCTCTAAACCTTCCAGTTCAGCTCTTGCTGGGTTTGTATTTAACTCTTCTTAGTACCTGCTTTAAAGAGCAGCTACCTATAGATGACAAGGAGCCAAAATGGAGCAGACAGAGTGCAACAGGCAGAAAATGCAGTGGGAGAGGGCTCCACTTGATTTAAGAAAGAAATTTTTGGTGGTAAGAACAATCATTGACTGAAACAAGCTCCCCAGGGACAGGCAGGCTGTCAAGAGTGGCAGGAGAGGGAGCTAAATAGCCTCATAGAATCAAGCAGGTTGGAAGAAACCTCCAAGCTCATCCAGCCCAAGCTAGCACCCAGCCCTGCCCAACCAACCAGACCATGGCACTAAGTGCCCCAGCCAGGCTTGGCTTCAACACCTCCAGGCACAGCGA
>WAAF01009782.1:259311-269962 GCA_013400475.1 Tricholaema leucomelas | reverse complement strand
CCACTCTGGCCCCAGCCTGTAGTGCTGCTTGGGGTTGTTGTGGCCAAAGTGCAGAACCCTGCACTTGGCCTTGTTCAATCTCATCCCATTGGCCTCTGCCCACCCATCCAGCCTGGCCAGGTCCCTCTGCAGGGACAGGTCCCTCTCCTACCCTCCAACAGCTCCACAGCTGCTCCTAGCTTGGTGTCATCTGCAAACTTACTGATGCTGGACTCGTGGTGGAAATTATTGTTAAAGATATTGAACAGGACTGAGCCCAGCACTGGTCCCTGGGGCACACCACTGGTGCCAGCTGCAGGCTGGATGTGGCACCATTCACCACCACTCTCTGGGCCTGGCCCTCCAGCCAGTTCTTGACCCATTTCAGAGTGAATCTGTCCAAGCCAGGAGCTGCCAGCTTGGCCAGGAGCTCCCCTTGCCCTTCCAACTTTGCACCAGATCCAAGGCTCCTTTCAAACTGGACCGTTCCATGGTTCTGATTCTGGTTTAATATCCTCAGTGAACACAGCCACAGGGACCTACTGTCTGCTTGATTTGAACTCTAAAGACGAATCACTTAATGCCTTTCAGGAAGTGATGCAGTTGCAGTTGCAACTGAAGTTCACCAGGCCCCCTTGCTCTCCACATCGCCCAGTGCATTCCTGTCCGTGCAGTCTTGCTGTGACTGAGCTAGGGGAGGTTTCTGAATCTTAGTCCTGTGCTCAGAGTGCTCTTGTTCGTATTCCTGCAAACTACAATGGCCTCAGGAATGTTCCAGAGCTCTGCAAACAAATGGCAGGTGTGGACTGGGGGCTCTCGTGTCATTTACTTTTGCAGCATGCTGAGGTCTCAGGTCAGTAAGTACCTGAGCAGGATGCAAGATCCCCAGGTGACAGCATAACTACGCTGCCTTTTCCTCCTCTTCTGCTTCTTTAGCTAATCAGAAAAATGCAGGAGTGAGCAAAGAGCTTGCCCAAAGCCACACTTCTGCTTACCTCTTCCTTTTAAAAGAAAGAATTATTAAAAGAAACCCACAATAAGAGTCTGCAGGAACAGCAATGCTGCGCAAATATCATTTCAGAGAGCTGGTGACATGCCTGAAGGACAACAGGCTGACCCTGGAGTCTGCTACAGTGACAGACCACAAAGTCAGAGACTGCCCCGAGGAAAGTGCATCAAAACCACTGTCATCTTTCTGGGGAGAAACAAAGAAAGGGACTTAAAAGCTTTGAACACCCTTTTGGTAATAGCCTGTTTCAGGGGGAGTTTTGGCATGGGAGAAGGCTACAGCTCCACTAGGGAAGCAAAAATACCACGATTGTGAGAACTTCTGTTTGGCACTACTCCCAGAGCACAAAGCCACACACAAATAAATTCCTTACCACAGGCTTCAGCACAACAAAAGGGATTCCTTTCCCTCGCTAGCATCTCTCCTACAAATCTGCATCTAACAGAATTCAAATGACTTCTTCCTTTCAGAAATGGTTTTCATTACATCATCAGTTTAAAACAACCAAAAGACTTCGGTCACATTTATCTTTTATCTCTCACTGTGATTAACAAATTAGATCCCTCTCAGTGAAAGCTATTAGGAAAAAACACATCTACCTTCATCTACCTTGCTTTCTCCTGCTTTTTGCTTCCTTTCTCTTTTTTCCCTTTTCACTTAGTTGCATCTCTACTTCCAGTATATAAAGGGTCCTCTTCCACTTCCTCTTTCTCTCTCCCTTTCTTTCCCTTTCCCTCTCTCCTTCCCCTTTTTCCTTTTCCTTTCCCCCAAAGCAGTTTTGCTCTGCTCCAGTCCATCACCCAGAGTTTCCACAGGCTCTAACAGACCAAACTCATCAGGTATTCAGTGCTGGTTTGCTTTAATTTACTCCAAGGGAATTTTGGAATCTTAACAGGACCTCCTCTGCTGCCTGGGGATAGCAGGTCATGACACCGCTTCCCTGTGGACCTGTTCCAGCAATGACCACAGTCTCAGTAAAGAGCCTCTTCCTAGTGCCCCCTCTGAAGGTCAGCTCTGAGATGATGGGGGGTTTTGGGTTGGGTGGTTGTGGGTTTTAGTTGGTTTTTTTTGTTTTGTTTGCTAGCAAAGTGGCACAAGAAGATTTTCCTAACCTGCTTTCATTTTGTCTTGGAATTCCCAACTCACTGCCACCTCCTGTTGCATCACACAGACTGCTCGTGGCTGTTACACAGCAACTCAGATGCCAAAGCCAATGAAGGTAAAATTGCACCTCTACTGCCCCTTCCAACCTGAGCCATTCTGTGGCTCTGTCATCACAGAACAGACTCTTTGATGATGAGTTTCATTTTAATCTCCCTGGGGCAAACCTTACTGTTAGTATCTGTAGCCATCAACGACACCCAACACTGCTACCATAGCGCACAACACCTGCGGTGCTCCACGGCAAAGATCATTCTCGTAACAGTAAAAAGTGGAAATGAAAGAAGAAGCTTTATCACATTACCTTCCTCCAGGATGGCTCTCAGCACAACAAATGGGATTTCCTGCAGTGGTTCCATGTGTTTGTGTCCAGCACTCATAACCTTTATCTGGGGCAAGCAGACGACGAGCGTGCCCGGCATGCCGGCCTGCCCGTGGTACCAGCTCCTCACCGTGCCAGGGATGTCCCCCGACACGATGGTGCTCGGGGAGGGCAGGCTCTCGTTGGGCAGGAACACACAGCAGGACTGCACTTCAAGCTGGGAAAAACAAAGCCAGGAGAGAGCTGTCACAAACAGATTACCATTGCCTACCCCAGCGTGGAGCAGGCATCCTGCTCCAAAGCCTCAAGTCACCCATCGTTATGGCTGATTGATCATAGGATGGTTTGCATTGGAAGGGACCTCAAAGCTCAGCCAGTTCCTACCCCCTGCCACAGGCAGGTTCACTTCCTACTAGAACAGGTTGCTCAAGGCCTCATCCAACCTGGCCTTAAACACCTCCCTNTGCACAGAGGACTGCAGGTGGGGTCTGAGGAGAGCAGAGCCAAGGGGCAGAATCCCCTCCCTTGCCCTGCTGCCCACACTGCTCTTGCTGCAGCCCAGCACAGGGTTGCTGTCTGGGCTGCACTCACACTGCAGGCTCAGGTTGAGGCTGATGTAGCCATTGCTTTGATTTGAATTAAGAGCAAAGATCAGGGAATCACAGAAAGGTGATCACAGGACCACAGAAAGATGATGACAGAAGCACAGCAAGGTGACACAAATTGCTGTAAGTGCTATGTTCTTGCAAAAGCTGAGTCTGGGAGGGGAGGGAATAAGTGAGGTCTGCAAACCCCAACAGCTTTTCAGAAGAAGTGTCACTGAGGCAGAAAGGTTTCTCACAGCAGAGCTGAGCAAACCCTCCTTTTCTTGCAGGTCCTTAGCTTTTGTCAGCTGTAGCTAACCTCCAGAAGTAACAAACATTTTGTGTGCTCTTCCTTTTGAGGGAAACTGTCTACTTCATACCCTGCACACAGAAGTTAATAATCAGACAGAACAAGAGAAGTATCAACTTAAGTAGAAAATCTCAAGCCCAACAGGCAGCTGCAAACATACAGAGAGGGAATGAGAAAAGAATACAGTTCAGGAGTCTGCACCCTCTATCCTGTGTGCAGTGCCAAGCAGGAGCAATGTCTGATACGTTTGATATGAAAGAGCACTTCTGGCTTGTTTTCAAGCAACACTGTTACCCCGAACCATTTCTGACCATTTCACCATTGCCTTAGGAGCTTGCAGCAGGACTGAGAGAGCCCAAACCCAGACCTGACTCATCAGGACTTGACAACTCAGAGGTAGTGCAAGCTGCAGACTTTGTCTTCCCTGGCTCTTACCAGTCCCATTCTGCACCTGGATCCCAGGCAGCCCCAGTAACAGGGTGTTCAGGTGTGCATGCCAAGTGAGCACAAGCTCAGATTCTTCTCTCGGCTTGTTCAGAAAGGTCTGGTGCCCAAAATGTCAGAGACAAGATCCTCTTTGCAGCTGGGGTAAGAGAACATTTGTCTGCTGTACACCTATATCACAGAATCTGGGGTGTGCAGCCTGCAGGAGGCTCAGGGCAGAGCTCATTGCTGTTAGCAGCTACCTGAAGGGAGGCTGCAGCCAGGTGGGGTTGGGCTCTTCTGTCAGGCAAGCAACAATACAACAAGGGGACACAGCCTCAAGTTGTGCCAGGGCAGGTCTAGGCTGGATGTTAGGAGGAAGATCTCGGCAGAGAGAGTGATTGGCATTGGAATGGGCTGCCCAGGGAGGTGGTGGAGTTGCCATGCCTGGAGGTGTTGAAGCCAAGCCTGGCTGGGGCACTTAGTGCCATGGTCTGGTTGACTGGACAGGGCTGGGTGCTAGGTTGGGCTGGATGAGATTGGAGGTCTCTTCCAACCTGGCTGATTCCATGATTCTAATGATTAAAGACATCACATCTTAAAACTGGTAAGCCAGGTCTGTCCTGCACATCCTCCCCCTGAGGCTCATAGTCCTACCAAGAGCACAAGAGTGAGCTGCTCAAGAGCTGGAATCGCTCTGCAGTGCAAGGCCTGTGCCAGCCCAGGGAGAACCCAGATATTCATCTCAGCTTCAGCACTTCTGTGCCCTTTTGCTTAGACAACCTGACAGGAATTCACTGCAGCACAACCTCCAGCAGAATTGTGCAAAAATAAATACATTGTTGGCTGAGGGCTGTGTTTGTTTCTAGTGTGAGTTGTGAGATGAAGTTAATTACATCTTTGATAAGCAGTTTATTGATCCAAGGGTGCAGAGGGTACTTTATTTAGACTGGATGCAAAGCAGGGGTGTATTGTTACAGATGTGAGAGCTCAGGCCCTGGCTGCTTTCCCCTGCTAAATCAGTCATTGTGTCACTCTGCAGGGATTTTCTCAGGGACACAGGAGATCGTTCTCTGGTCTGTTAGCAGCAGGCTGCAGGTCAAGCCACTGCGGGACGATGATAAATAGATGACAAAAGGGATTCTGAGCAGTGTCACCTCTGCTTTATCAATGCCTGTGCCCAGTAAACAGCTCAGAACAAGCCACCCATTTCATCTGTCTGTGTGCAGTGATGAACACCAAATGCTGCCTGGATGCACAAGCCATGTAGGAACAATAACCCACAAACTGCACCAGCCTGGAGAGATTCCCACACCTCACCATCTCACCAGCAGCAGGATCCACAGGAGATAGTTCAATACTTAGCAGAGGTTTTACACTTCATTGACAGTTCAGTGCAGCTTTGTGCACAAGACAAGTTCTTTAGGTCATCTTTGCTGCATTTTGCTTTGTTGTCTCAAGAATACTGCAAGGGAATCACAACACCTCTGCTCCTTCAAACTACTGCGGGAATTTCCTCTACATAAGCAGCTTCTTTCCATTCATCTTCAAACAACTGAATGGAAATCTACCATGAATTTTGGGGGGGTTTCACGATAGTACTGCACCCTTGAGAGAGTCCAGCCCAGAGCCCCCAAGCTGCTGCAGGCAGAGAACATCTCCTGTGAGGCCAGGCTGAGGGAGCTGGGGCTGGCAGCTGGCAGCAGAGCAGCCTGAGGGCTGCCCTCAGTGTGTGTGAAGCTGTGCAGGGCAGTGTCGGGAGGACGCAGCCAGGCTCTGCTCAGGGCTGCGCAGTGACAGCACAAGGGGCACTGGGGGCAAGCTGGGGCAGAGGAGGTGCCAGGGGAACAGAAGGGCAAACTTTGTCCCTGTGAGGGTGTCAGAGCTCTGGAGCAGGCTGCCCAGAGAGCCTGTGGAGTCTCCTGCTCTGGAGCCTTTCAAGCCCCAGCTGGATGTGTTCCTGTGTGCCTTGCCCTGGGTGCTGCTGCCCTGGCAGGGGGCTTGGGCTGGCTGATCTCTGGAGGTGCCTTCCAAGCCCTGATGTTCTCGGTGCTGTGTAACGTTGCAGGTTTGCTTACAGGTAGTGTTTGCTGATTTGTGCTTCCTTTAAAGTTTCCATTTATAAAGGAGTGAAGGTTTTTCTGTAGAACCATTACTGCAGGACACACTGAGCAGATGGCAAACCACCACGGCTGAGGGCAAATCAAGCAATTGCTCTAATTACAAAAGGGCCCAATGAGTGCAAAACTGAATTTGCACCTGCTGAGCTTCTCAGCTGCAGATCTGCTTCCACGCATCCACCAGCTTCAGTGGAATCTGTGTGCAGCTATCTGACAGAGCCTGCAGACCTGCCCCAGTGAAGAAAGGGAAGAGTCCCTCTCAGCTGATGGGATTCCCTGTTGGACAAAGGTGAGAATGTGTGCTACAGATCGCTTCACCAGTCAGAAAGGGCTTTAAAACAGCTGTAATCCAAGTTCTTCCAATTAAACTCAATCAGTGGCATATATTAAAGCTATCCTATAAATCTTTTTACACTTTTTAAAGGACTGTTAAAGTGTATGTCCAAAATGGTGAGTTTCATGTGAAATGGGACTGATTTATGTAACCAAGTATAAATCTGCAGCAGTAAATCTTGTATTAATGTAAGGATCTGACAATCCAAGGGAAAGAAAATGAAGTAATCTGCCAGTAAGAAGTCCTCAAGCTGGGGGTCAGATCCTGTTCATGGAAACCATCTGGTTGGGACCCTCCAAGCCACACCAAACACAAATGATCTTTAAAAAAAATATCCTATTCATTAATGCTTCACAGCTGCACTCAGTGTTACTTCATTTTTCCATGGCAACAGCCTTGCTGTTGCTGGGATCTTATTTCAGTTTTGGTAGCAACGTGTTCCTGTGCCAATACTGAACACATTCATGTGCTAAAGAGAGGGAATTATTACAAATTCTTGAACCAGAATCACTCCCTATTTTCATTTCTGTTATGTCAAGGCCTACCCATGCTAAGTAACACACAGATGATAAACCAATGAAGTCAGCAGTATTTTCCCTTCTATTTTTAAGAAGTTATGCAAACATGTTGCCTTAAGCTTTCACCAACACAGAACCCTCCAGAAGTGCCAGGACTCTAAGACTCTGTGGTATAGAAAGGAATGGATTAAGTTAGGGGAAGAAATGGGAGTATTTTTAACTCATATTTTATAACAAGAGAATGTTGCTGGAGGGAAAGAAGAGTGAAATACTTCCTGCACAATTATCTGGTCTTCCTACCAGGGGTGTAGATGGGAAGGAATGAAACAAAGTAAGTGACACCAATAGTTATCACAGCACCACAGAACGCCAGGGCTTGGAAGGGACCTCCAGCGGACAGTCAGCCCAAGCCCCCTGCCAGGGCAGCAGTACCCAGGGCAGGGCACACAGGAGCACATCCAGCTGGGGCTTGAAAATCTCCAGAGGAGACTCCACAGCCTCTGACACCCTCACAGCGACAAAGTTTGCCTTCCTGTTCCCCTGGCACCTCCTCTGCCCCAGCTTGCCCCCAGTGCCCCTTGTGCTGTCACTGCACAGCCCTGAGCAGAGCCTGGCTGCGTCCTCCTGACACTGCCCTGCACAGCTTCAGCACACACTGAGGGCAGCCCTCAGGCTGCTCTGCTGCCAGCCCCAGCTCCCTCAGCCTGGCCTCACAGTTCTCTGCCTGCAGCAGCTTGGGTGCCTAGCTGGCACAAGTGCAGTGAAGAGGGGCAGGTGGCACAAGTGTTTATAACCTTTCCTGGTAGTGATACCTCGAGGTAATTCCCTTCTCTGAGCCACAGTTTATAGCTCTACAAACCAGTCAGAGAAACTGCAGATGACTACAAAGCATCTCCTGGGAAGAGGTCTCTCTGCACTGAGCATCACTCTGGAAGCGAGGCAGAAAGGTGCTGTTCTGGGACTTTCAGGTAGCAAAGACAGTCAAATGTAATGACAATGACTCCCCAGACTGCAAAGAGCTCTGCTGACACATCTCACCTACAGCTCATGCTGTGGCTGCTCCTGCAAGACCATGCCTCAGCCCCCCATGTCCCAACTAGCCCCATCACACCAGACCATGTGCAGGCGAGCCAGACACACTGTTAGAGCTGAAACAGGCATGTCTGAAAGTTAGATGAAGTAGCAATGTCCTTACTGGAAAGCTGAGCACATTGAGTAAGAGAACTACAGGACAACTACGGTACAGGCAAAGGAGCACCCAAGAGCCAGCTGCAGTGCCTTAGCTCCCAGCACAGCGCCTGAGCACTAGCAGCACTCCCAGTTTTTTGCAGGAAGGCCTCAGTTCAAGAGGTTTTTATTCAGTTATGGACAATTTCTCCTTTTTCTGTCGTGCCAGTTTGCACCCAGGTAGGCAAGCAGCATGGCTCAGAAGTGCTGAGTAACTGCTGATAGCTGGCACTGCTCACTGGCTGCTCAGAGGGTCTCCTCCCGAGCCATGAATGCAGCCCACTGCCCCGAGAACAGGAGCTCTGGCCCAGCTCAGCCTTGCAGGTCTGCTCTCCCAGTCAGGGCTGCACCGTGACTACAGTCCTGTTCAAGTTCCACGCTCTCAAGGAACTCATATTTGCAGTAACCTCAGGAAACAGACCCAGTTTAAAAAATAGTTTCAGGGGTACTCCAGGCCTGTGGAATATGTGGCCAAGCTTCAGAAGTAATAATTGCACTCTTGGTTGGCACTCATTGCAGCATTACTCATTAATTCATTTGCTTTTCATACAGGTCCTTCATTGTTCTCACTGGAGTTCAGCACTAACAAGCAATCAAAACTAACTGCGTGTGTACTGCTCCACCATTCTAGCAACTATGAGGATGCAGAGCACTGAGAAGTGCCTCTCCTGCACAGTGTAGCTGCCAAATAGGCTTCAAGGCTGCATATAAAACCCCTGCAACAACTAAACAACAACAGCTCTACAGCTCAGTAGGAGGCTCTTTTCACTTCAGCACCAACACCTCACCACAACCCCAGTGTGCAAACTCCTCATGCAGCGTTACCGTATGAGGAGGCCAAGGCTAGGGCTAGGTAGTGACCAGCCTTGGATCCAAAACAAACTTCCCAGTTCCTTGCTTCCAAAGACATTTACTTACTCAAACTTCCAGTGGAAGAATAATCCTTTGATGATTCTAAGTGGCAAAGTTCTGTTTTAGCTGCAGGCCCTCATGTACTACAGTCACGTTAATAAAAGATCCAGGAACACGAAGACAGCTTTAGAGAAAACCAAAAACTCCACTATTTAACCACTACTTCACGCTGGAAATTTGCCCTTTACATGCCAGATGATAATACAGAGACCTCTATGAACTCAGCACAGAAACACAGTCACGTGTGTAAAATAATGCATGTTCAATAACAGAAACACATCACACTGCACTTGGACAGACAAAACAGAGCCACAGCCTTCACCTTATCCTCTGTTGCCTTCACAGCCCTCATCTTGCCTCTGCTGCCTCGTACAAATTCCAGCCTTCCCAGTTAGGCTGTTACTGAAGGCAAAACCCCCTCTGTGATTGCACTTCTGCCCTGAAAACGGTATCTTAACTGAAATAACCAGAGGGACTCCAGGCAGTAAGACAAAGAAGAGCAAAGCCTCACTACTTCACCCAGCAGGATGACTGCAGGATTTGTGATTGCTGGGAAGCATCTTCTCAGATTTTTGCTGTGGTGTTTCCCTGGAGTCTGCTGGAACTCATCCCAGGTAAGATGTAATGTCCTTCTGGCAAGATGCTGGCAGTTATTTCACCAAGTATGAGCAAAGCACAAGGATGGAACATGGAAGAAGGGACTTCCATAAGGCTGTCTAGAGGCAAGGGAACGGTTTGAAGCTGAGGCAGAGCAGGGTTAGACTGGAGCTGAGGAAGAGGTTCTGCAGTGTGAGGGCTCTGAGACTCTGGCACAGGCTGCCAAGGGAGTCTGTGGATGCTTCCTCCTTGGGGGCCAAGCTGCATGAGTCTAGTTGAGAGTTGTCCCTGCTCATGGTGGTGAGGTTGGAGGAGATGATCTCTGAGGTCCCTTCCAGCCTAAGCCACTCTAGCACTCATTCTAGGAGTTCTAGGATGACTACAACTGTTGTAAATGATTCTCTACTCACAAATTCCTGAGAAAACCTGGGCCTCTCCTTGTCACCAGCTTTCAGTCTCCCCAGAACCCCACTAGTTGGACGCTACCCTCTTCATTCTCTATTTGGCAACTCGGTATCTTAACCACTCTTGAAAGAGAAACCAATTCATTGTGTTGGTTGTTCACATGATGAACACTGCCTTGAAAAATGTATGAGCAGAACATCTCAGTCCTGATTAAATTTCCCAGCTCTTCAGCCTCATTACTATGTTCTTGTTTTGATTACAACTCAGACTAAGCCCTGTTTCTCTAAGGGGTCTGATTGTGCTAGGTAGTAGCAGCCCTACAATGAAGATGCTCTGCTTCCCTCAGCCTGCAACTGCTCTGCCCTGATTCCCCTTATCCAGCCACATTCATCCCCAACAGTGACAACGTTAGAAATGAAGGAAACAATCGATCAGGTTTCTGCCTGGAGAATGTGGGGCAGGCTGTGGATGTATCCACCTGGACTGCAGCAAAGCCTCTGACAACACCTGGCACAAGCAGCTCCTGGCCAAGCTGGCAGCTCCTGGCTTGGACAGATTCACTCTGATATGGGTCAAGAACTGGCTGGAGGGCCAGGCCCAGAGAGAGGTGGTGAATGGTGCCACAGCCAGCTGGCAGCTGGCACTACTGGTGCCCCAGGGATGAGTGCTGGACCCAGTCCTGTTCAACATCTTTAGTGATGATCTGGAGCAAGGGATTGAGTCCAGCATCAGTAAGTCTGCAGATGACAC
>WAAF01009782.1:231696-259030 GCA_013400475.1 Tricholaema leucomelas | reverse complement strand
GCTGGATGTTAGGAGGAAGTTGTTGGCAGAGACAGTGATTGGCATTGGAATGGGCTGCCCAGGGAGGTGGTGGAGTCGCCGTGCCTGGAGGTGTTGAAGCCAAGCCTGGCTGGGGCACTTAGTGCCATGGTCTGGTTGATTGGCCAGGGCTGGGTGCTAGGTTGGGCTGGATGAGCTTGGAGGTCTCTTCCAACATGCTTGATTCTATGAATCATGAAACAACAATGCAAGAGCTGGCTGAAAACTAAACAGGGTTAACCAAAAGCATCTCCTCACCCTCAATATTTTCTGCAACCAAGTCACAAGCCTGAAGTTCTTGCTGAGGCAGAACTTAAACTTTCAATCTTTCTAACATTTTGAAGCCAAAGTACTTCTGCAAGCTAATATTGTACACCCAAAACATTCTTTTCTTGATTAACCCAAAATCTGTATTTGAATGTTCATGCTCTAAGACTGTGAAACTACTGAAATAAGACAATAAACTTTGGAGCTCCTTTAAAAACTCTCTAATAAAAAGCAGCAGAATGCATAAAAAATGCCATAAAGTTTGGAGGGACAGGGGGGTCACTTCCTTTTCATCTTACCTGAAGTGTGAGGCGCTTGACTGCATTCCACACTACTCCAATAAACTCCTTCATCCTCTCCTCAGCACTTCTGCAGCTTTCAGATGAGTTCAGCATGGTTTTCACAGGCAGTGACAGGGGACGAGACTCTAAGGCAAACGACAGAGCTCAGTTACCCACAGAAGAGGTAAGGAAGTACCCTCCTGACTAGCAGCAAAGACTGCTGATCTGAGATGGCACAAGAGGGGTTTCCCTCACTGTGGGTGTGGTAGCAGTGTGTCCACTCCTGGCTCTACAGCTGGCAAAGCGACTGTGTCAGTTAAGCCTGGTGAGAAACGCAACCAAGTGAAATGCTTCCACTTCTGTAATGTAAACTGCTACGAAAATACTGTGAGGGAGACTTGAGCTAAGCCAAGGAGGAGCTCTGAGAGTGTGCTGACCTGACTGGTGATGCAGCAGCAGTGCCAGTGGCTTTCACATACACTGCTGCCACTCGAACCAAAATGGGCTTTAGTTTTCTAAGCTTCAAGAAATGAGAGGCAGCCCATGCTAAACCATGGCCTCAGAAACCCACTTAAAACAACTGCAGTATGCTGCTGAAAAGGCATAAAAATGACAGAAGCTTTCTTCTGGTGGGACAAAGTTACCCTGCTACAGGCAAACCTGTACTGGTCCCCCCAACCCTGAGATAGCTCTTACTGACAGGCAAGCTCCACGGCCAACCAGACACGCAGCAGCCTCTCCAGCACAGCATGTGTGACCATGCTCAAAATGCATCTGCCCCATGACCTCAACAAGCTGGGTGAGTCTTCCACCCCACATCACATCATTCCCACACAGCACAACTGAGTTAAGCTGAGAAAAATCCAACTGCAAACTGATCACAGCTACTGAGAGGCCACGACAGTTAAACACATTAGCATGAACTGTATTTAAAGGAAGAAACCAAAGTCTGCTGTGATTCCAGGCTGCTGCTAGGAAGGTTCCTCCTCTGCTACAAGTCCACAATGTTAAAGAACTCACTGGGAGTTCTTTGAGTCCCTATTCACACTTGCATGCATTAGATATGGACTGGATGATCTTGGAGGTCTCTTCCAACCTGGTTGAGTCTATGAATAGAATAGAATAGAATCAACTAGGTTGGAAAAGACCTCCAAGATCATCCAGTCCAACCTATCACCCAGTCCTGTCCAGTCAACCAGACCATGGCACCAAGTGCCTCATCCAGGCTTTTCCTGAACACCTCCAGGCACGGTGACTCCACCACCTCCCTGGGCAGCCCATTCCAATGCCAATCACTCTCTCTGACAACAACTTCCTCCTAACATCCAGCCTGGACCTGCCCTGGCACAACTTGAGGCGTGTCCCCTTGTTCTGTTGCTGGGTGCCTGGCAGAAGAGCCCAACCCCACCTGGCTACAGCCTCCCTTCAGGTAGTTGTAGACAGCAATGAGCTCTGCCCTGAGCAGATTCTATGATTCTATATTAGAAATTGTAAGACAAATACCAAGGTGTTTGCAACCAATGCAAGCCATTAAAGAATTGATCAAGGGGGCTAAGGGATTAGAAATGAGATTAAAATGCAGTGAAGGAGAAAAGACAAACTTCAAACAACTCTGAAAAAATCTCAAATGGCTACAGCTTACTTTTTCCACAAGTAAAACAAAACAAAAACTACCCCCACACAAAAAAAAACACCAAACCCCAAAACAACTAACTCCAAACCAAACCAAACCAATGAGTCACCTCCTGAAAACTTGTTTGCTCTTCTCTGTGAAGCAGCTGGGGTTGGATTCTAAGAGCAATATTGTGCAAATGACAAATCCAGTGAGGTTCATTAAACAAAAGCTTGCTTGCACTTTGGTTTGCAGTCCAATTTTACCTATGAATCTACATGGTTTTGTATCTGCAGCACAAAAGAACTAACCATAGACGTCTAGAGAGAGAGGTCTATCATGGCCTGCCAGAATGGCTCAGGTTGGAAGGGATATTGCAGATCATCTCCTCCAACCTCCCCACCATGCCCAGGGACACCTCTCAGCTAGACTCAGATGCTCAAGGACTCGTCCAGCCTGGCCTGCAACATCCCCACCAAGGAGGCAGCCACAGCCTCCCTGGGCAGCCTGGGCCAGACTCTCACCACTCTCACACTCAACAACTTCTTCAGCTCCACTCTAGCCCTGCTCTGCCTCAGCTCCAAACCATTCCCCCTTGGCCTGTCTCCAGACACCCTCAGGAGCAGTCCCTCTGCAGCCTTCCTGCAGGATCTTTTCAGGCACTGGCAGGCAGCTCTGAGGTCCCTCTGGAGCCTTCTCCTCTGCTGGCTGTTGCTGTTAGTGGAAGTGTGAAAGAACTTTATGCTGGGTACAGTGTGGCACATGACCTGCACTTAGCAACGCTGAATGCAGCTACAGGTTGATTCTCACCCCACCTCCCCCAGACTACGACCAGAATGCTGAACTGATTCCTGCAGAAAAGAACTCCTGGAATGCAAAACCCTGGCAAATGTGAGAGAGGTCTGGCTGGTGAGAAATCAGTGGATTGTCTGAAGTATTTGAGTCAGCAGCTGACTGCTTCTGCTCGATGGCCTGAATGATGGTGGTTCAGTCATGCCTGCTGGCAAATGCAAGGCTGATGGCTGCTTTGAGAAGGTGAATGCAGTTAAATCACTGCTAAACAGGCAAACAGGAATCTAAAGCTGATCTTCCTTCACCTGCAGTGCCTGAAAACATGAGGAGTTTTGGTTTTATAAATGGTACAATGGTGTAAATTTGGCTCTTGGGCACCCTTCTGTCCACCAGCACCCCCAGGCCCCTTTCCCCACAGCTGCTCTCTAACAGGTCAGTCTCTAACCTATTCTGGTCCTTGGGGTTGCTCTTTCTCAGATGCAGGACTCTACCCTTGTCCTTGTATCTCATTCCATCTCTCCCTGCCCAGCTCTCCAGCCTGTCCAGGTCTCTCTGAATGGCAGCACAGCCCGAGGGGGTGTCAGCCACTCCCTCCAGTTTGGTGTCACCAGCACACTTGCTGACACTGCCCTCTGTGCCTTCAGCTCTTGTTGAACAGTACTGGTCCCAGTACCCATCCCTGAGGGACTCCACTAGATACAGAGCTGACCTTACAGCAGCCAGGTCTGTTGTACTAAGCAACTGAAAACACATCTTGCCAGTGCCTCCAAATTCAAAAGTGGAAGAAGCTGAGACGCAGAGAAATCCTCCTTTTGCTTTGAGGATGGTCCTCATAATTGATCAGACTGTGTTACCATTTCTGCCCTCAGAGAGGAAGCCCCAAGCAAAAGCAAACCTGACACTTCAGTCAGTCACCTTCTGGCACAAGGACAGTTTCTGGTAGCAGACCTCTGGTGTGACTGTCACTGCAGCCACGGTAACACTCAAGGTGAAGGCTCACTCACTTCCCAGAGTCAAGTGAACAGCAGAGACTTTTGTAAGTGGGTAATTAAACTGCTGGAGCAAACAGCTGAATGGCAAATACTGCAGATCACCAAAGCCTCTCTGACTCCTTAGACCTGTGTGCTCTGTGGGCAGGGACAGGCACAGCCAGCCTGGAGATGCAGTTCTTACACAGCTGCTGACGTCCAGAGGAGGGCACAGTTATTGAGGGGCTCTGGAAAGGCAGAAGAGCTTGTTCCAGTGAAGGGATCATACCTGTTACTGTTTTTGTTTTGACAGGGCTGCTGGCATACTCAGAGGCCTGGTTTGACTGCTGCCTTGCCAAAGGGGCACTGCCAACCGATGCTTCATCCTCCTTCTTCTGAGCCACTGTTGCGCCGAGTGGAACAGCTCCTGCAGGCTGCTGGGAAAAAAAGAGCCTTGTAAACCACCCAGAGCCAAAGCCAAAGCAGCTTCACACTGAGCTGTGACATGAGAGGGGACTGAATCCAGCATCAACAAGTTTGCAGATGACACCAAGCTAGGAGCAGGTACGGAGCTGTTGGAGGGTAGCAGAGCCCTGCAGAGGGACCTGGCCAGGCTGGATGGGTGGGCAGAGGCCAATGGGATGAGACTGAACAAGGCCAAGTGCAGGGTTCTGCACTTCAGCCACAACAACCCCAAGCAGCACTACAGGCTGGGGACAGAGTGGCTGAGAGCAGCCAGGCAGAGAGGGACCTGGGGGTGCTGACAGAGAGTAGCTGAAGAGGAGGCAGCAGTGCCCAGGTGGGCAGCAGAGCCAATGGCATCCTGGGCTGGCTCAGGAGCAGTGTGGCCAGCAGGACAAGGGAGGTTCTTCTGCCCCTGTGCTCAGCACTGCTCAGGCCACCCCTGGAGTGCTGTGTCCAGTTCTGGGCTGCTGAATTCAAGAGAGATGTTGAGGTGCTGGAAGGTGTTGAGAGAAGGGCAGCAAGGCTGGGGAGGGGCCTGGAGCACAGCCCTGTGAGGAGAGGCTGAGGGAGCTGGGGGTGTGCAGCCTGCAGAAGAGGAGGCTCAGGGCAGAGCTCATTGCTGTCTGCAGCTACCTGAAGGGAGGCTGTAGCCAGGTGGGGTTGACCTCTTCTGCCAGGCAGCCAGCAGCAGAACAAGGGGACAGAGTCTCAAGCTGTGCCAGGGGAGGTTCAGGCTGGATGTTAGGAGGAAGTTCTTTGCAGAGAGAGTGATTGGCATTGGAATGGGCTGCCCAGGGAGGTGGTGGAGTGGCCATGCCTGGAGGTGTTGAAGCCAAGCCTGGCTGGGGCACTTAGTGCCATGGTCTGGTTGATTGGCCAGGGCTGGGTGCTAGGTTGGGCTGGATGAGCTTGGAGGGCTCTTCCAACCTAGTTGATTCTATTCTATTCTAAACTGTGCCTTTTCAAAGGTGTAGAAAACAGCTTGAAACAGTGATTGGAGCATGTGTTTAGAAAAGAAGGTAGGGGATACTCTGCATGCAGAGTGCACTTGAACGGTTTCAGTTCTGCCTGCTGAAGAAAAGCTTCAGCTAACTAAAAACTGAAATAGAATTTACTAACATACCATGGGCTTTGGCCAACCAAGATGCACATGAACACATCTTAGTGATCACCATCGATGTATCCTCAGCAAGTCTGCCAATTACACCAGCTGTGTGGGGTGCTGGACTCATTTGAGGGCAGGGATGGCAAACAGAAGGATCTTCACAGGCTTGAGAAGCTCTCCAGGAGCCAGTAGTGCCTTCCTGCAGCCCAGCAGGCAGCTGTGTGCTGGGCTGCAGCCAGAGCAGTGTGGGCAGCAGAAGAGGAGGAGTTCTGTCCTTTGACTCTGCTCAGACCTCACCTCCAATCCTGCCTCCAGTTCTGCTGTCCTCAGCAGCAGAAGGACACAGAGCTGCTGGAGTGAGGCCAGAGGGGGCCACAAAGATGATCCAAGAGCTGCAGCACCTCTGCTATGAGGAGGGGCTGAGGTAGCTGGGGCTGTGCAGCCTGGAGAAGACTCTGGGGAAGCCTTAGAGCTGCCTTCCAGTATCTGAAAGGTTTCTGCAGAAAGGCCACAGAGGGACTTTTCCTGAGGGTGTCTAGAGACAGGACAAGGGGCAATGGTTTGAAGCTAAGGGAGAGCAGGGTTAGGGTGGATCTTAAGAAGAAGTTCTTCAGTATGTATCAGCACTTTGCTGTAGCATTGGCTGCCTTGTAAACTGTAGCTGCATTCCAGCTGATAAAGGCAGAATTCTTCTGCTGCCAACTGTGCAGAGAGTTATCATTTAAAGATGGAAGATTTTCTCTGAAGATCAGCCACTGGGATTACATGCATCTTAATCACCTGTGTGTCATTCAGTTTTGTTGGTACTGGACCCAGAATGTCACCCCTATGGCTGAGTAGGAGAAACCTCACACGTCGCATCGGGAATCTCTGCGGGGCCCAAACGGGTGTGAGGCGCGCAGTGTGCTTGTAAATGTTCTCCAACTGAAAGCAGACCCCTGCAGGGAGCAACATGTGCACACTGCAGAGCCCAGAACAGGCTGAAAAGCCACTTAATTGAAAGAGCATGGCTTCCAAATGCCTGCACCATTTTCCACTGGAGAAGTGCACTGAAAGAAGCAAGACAACCAACTATTCATCCCTCCTCCAGCAGGAACAATCAGCTCACACATGAAGGGGTATGCAAGGTTCACAGGGAAGTACTCGTGCCAATGACAAACAGAACTCTTCTCTGGGCACACAGCATTCAGCTCTGTCTCTAAAAGCACTGAGAAGTCACTCTGGAAGACAGGAACATGCCACTTGGATGCTCTCTAGCAATAACACCCACAAGACAAAGCCAGGAGGGTCGAGGAGACAAGTTTCACAGCACAGAGGCTTCCCACCTGCAGGCAGAGAGGGCCTGAGCTGTGCCCATTCTCATCAGCCACATCACTTATTTCCAACACTCAGCAGCTGATCTCACACAACTTTTCACAAGGCAAAGCCAGCTGCAGCTTTCCCATGACAGCAACTGCTGAGCCAAGATTTGGCAGTTTTGGACATACAACTACAAGAAGACGGAGCTGCCAAAGTGCAGCAAGAGGTCCTAACGCATATGCACAGCCAACGCAGAGCAGAGCACAGGACAAGAGGTGGAAATGCTGCCTGGAGAAGCAGGGTCTGCTTCTGAGCCACTGAAGAAATGGATCAGCAGAGCAAGCCACATCGGTAGGCACGCAGTGAGAGACATCAAGGCTGTGGCAGTCAAAGCTGGAAAGAATTATGGCCAAACATGGAGTGCTTGAGCACTGCTCTGGACAGTGAAACAGCTGCTCCGCCTTCGCTTGCTGCAACCAGCCCTGACGCTGCTGCTGCCAGCCAGCACAGCCTTGCCAGATTGCTGGCTTTCTGGTTAAAAGAGTGCAGAAGATGAAAGATCAACGTTGAACTAGATGGAAAAGGATCATGGACACCTGGGGTTTAGCCACAAACTGATGAGCAAATTGTGGCTCAGGAAGGAGCAGCGGCCAAGAGCCCCAGGGCTGCACAAGAAGAGGAACCTGATGGGAAAGGAGGGCCTGCAGGCCAGTGTCATCAGAAGCACTTAGAATAGAATAGAATCAATCAGGTTGGAAGAGACCTCCAAGCTCACCCAGCCCAACCTAGCACCCAGCCCTGGCCAATCAACCAGACCATGGCATCAAGTGCCTCATCCAGGCTTTTCCTGAATACCCCCAGGCACGGCGACTCCACCACCTCCCTGGGCAGCCCATTCCAATGCCAATCACTCTCTCTGACAACAACTTCCTCCTAACATCCAGCCTAGACCTCCCCTGGCACAACTTGAGACTCTGTCCCCTTGTTCTGTTGCTGCTTGCCTGGGAGAAGAGACCAACCCCCACCTGGCTACAACCTCCCTTCAGGGAGCTGCAGACAGCAATGAGCTCTGCCCTGAGCCTCCTCTTCTGCAGGCTGCACACCCCCAGCTCCCTCAGCCTCTCCTCACAGGGCTGTGCTCCAGGCCCCTCCCCAGCCTTGCTGCCCTTCTCTCGACACCTTCCAGCACCTCAACATCTCTCTTGAATTCAGCAGCCCAGAACTGGACACAGTACTCAAGGTGTGGCCTGACCAGTGTTGAGTACAGGGGCAGAAGAACCTCTCTCATCCTACTGGCCACACTGCTCCTGAGCCAGCCCAGGATGCCATTGGCCCTCTTGGCCACCTGGGCACACTGCTGGCTCATCTTCAGCTGCTATCCACCAGTACCCCCTGGACCCTTTCCTCCTGGCTGCTCTCAGCCACTCTGTCCCCAGCCTGTAGTGCTGCTTGGGGTTGTTGTGGCCAAAGTGCAGAACCCTGCACTTGGCCTTGTTAAATTTCATCCCACTGGCCTCTGCCCACCCATCCAGCCTGGCCAGGTCCCTCTGCAGGGCTCTGCTACCTTCCAACAGCTCCACACCTGCTCCTAGCTTGGTGTCATCCACAAACTTAATGATGCTGGACTCAATCCCCTCATCCAGATCATCAATAAAGATATTGAACAGGATCGGGCCCAGCACTGATCCTTGGGGAACCACACTTCACCACAAGAATCCCAGGAGCTGGCTATAAAGCAGTGTGCAGGGAAGTTTTCTATACCTTGAGATGTAAGCTTTAGGGTTACAAATGGGTGCTGCTCTGGAGAAGATAAAGAAGAAGCTTTGATAAAGCTGGTGACATGGCTGTGAGGGTTGGCTGAGCCAGAACGCCAGGCTAGCTTCATCGGTGAAGAGAAACAGGAGCTCGGGAACACTCCACTGCTCTGCCACACAGCACTGAGAAACAAACTTAATCATCTGACAAAATCTGTGACTGGGGGGGCTGGAGCCCCTCTCACACAAGGAGAGGCTGAGGGAGCTGCAGCTGTTCAGCCTGGAGAAGAGAGGGCTCCAGGAAGGCTTTTGAGCAGCCTTCCAGTACCTGAAGGGGGCTACAGGAAGGCTGCGGAGGGACTGTTTGCAAAGGCCTGCAGGGACAGGATGAGAGGAAATGGCTTGGAATGAAAGCTGAGCACATTTAGATTGGATGTTAGGAACAAGTTCTGCACTATGCAGGTGCTGGAATACTGCAGCAGGTTGCCCAGGGAGGTAGGTGAGGCACCATCCCTGCAGCTGCTCAAGGTCAGGCTCATCAAGGCTCTGAGCAAGCTGCTCTAGTGGAGGATGTCCCTGCTGACTGCAGGGGGGGTGGACTGGATGCCCTTTGGCAGCCTCCTCCAACCCAAACCGTTCCAGGATTCCACATTATTTCCAGGCCAGGAGGCATGGAAATAAAGGTCAAGAATAGGTCAAAGAGGAAACTGCTGCCCATCACACCCACAGTCTCCATTCCCCAGGACCTCATACACAAAGATGCATTTACCATTACACACACAGTCTGCAGCACCACTCACACAGCAAGCTGTGAATGGTGTGGTGCAGCTCCTGCTGACTGGGGCTGGACCAAGAGCAGGGATTTATAACAAAGGATGCAATCACCTGACAGACCACCCCAAATGGTTAAGCATCATTGGCTGTTCAAACTCAGCAGCCTTGTGAAGGGACTTAAAACCAGTCCCAAATCCCTAACCCTAAACAGGGAGCACTAAAACACATCCTCCTCTCTCTTCTTTTGCTTAAACATTGGGAAATGAAAATTTTAATATGCAAACCATAATATTTAAAATAATTCTGAACCAGATCAACAGCAGCAAACTACGAGGGAAAGGCTGGCAGGAAAAGTGTCTGTGTAAGAAAAATGCCCTGCTGGAGTGTGTGGCAGAGGAAGCTTGCCCCTGGCCCATCTCCTCCCCTCCGACAATGCTTACCTGCTGGATGTGCCTGCTGCCTCGTTTCTGGGGTTGGTAGGTGAGCCAAGTGTACAGCACTGGATCAACATTGATTGCTAACCCTTGCACACTGGACAGCAGCACTGCACCTGCAAACAGCAGAGAGGAAGAGAAAACGTAAAGTATCTGCTAGAGCATGATCACAGAATGCTGGAGTGGCTCAGGGTGGAAGGGACCTCAGAGCTCATCTCCTCCAACCTCCCCACCATGCCCAGGGACACCTCTAGCCTAGACTCAGCTGATCAAGGACTCATCCAGCCTGGCCTTCAACACCCCCACACAGGAGGCAGCCACAGCCTCCCTGGGCAGCCTGTGCCAGACTCTCACCACCCTCACACTCAACAACTTCTTCCTCAGCTCCACTCTAACCCTGCTCTGCCTCAGCTCCAAACCATTCCCCCTTGGCCTGTCTCCAGACACCCTCAGGAGCAGTCCCTCTGCAGCCTTCCTGCAGGATCCTTTCAGGCACTGGCAGCAGCTCTGAGGTTCCCCTGGAGCCTTCTCCTCTGCAGGCTGCACCCTCCCAGCTCCCTCAGCCTGTGCTTACAGCAGAGCTGCTCCAGCCCTGGGATCATCTTTGTGGCCTCCTCTGGCCTCACTGCAGCATCTCTGTGCCCTTCTGCTGCTGGGGACAGCAGCACTGGAGGCAGGATTGGAGGTGAGGTCTGAGCAGAGCAGAGCCAAGGGGCACAATCCCCTCTCCTGCCCTGCTGCCTGCCCTGCTCTGGCTGTAGCCAGCACACAGCTGCCTGCTGGGCTGCAGGAGGGCACTGCTGGCTCCTGGAGAGCTACTCAGCAACAACACCCCCAAGGCTCTTCCTTCAGGGCTGCTCTCAGCCCACTCTGCACCCAGCCAGGAGCTGTGCCTGGGGCTAGCCTGGCCCAGGTGGAGCAGTGCAAGAGGAAGGTATTGAGTGTATTGGAGGAGCTGGCAAGGAGCAGCAGGCAGCTGCTGTCTTTGCACAGAAGTTTTGCGATTTTACAGGGAATAAATAACTGAAATAATGAAATAAATAATGAAACAAATTCAGAACAGGAACTGTGGTTACTGGAAGGCCTCAGCAGCATTTTCAGTAGAATTACAGTAGTTCTGAGATTCACAGCTCCTAAAGCCATGCACACTGCATTCACTCTGCACTATACATCACCACAGTGCAGCAAGCTGAACTTAATAACAAAGTCCAATAAATCCTGACAGGTTGAGACACAGCTCAATGTACTTCCCAAGCACATGCCTCAAAAGACAGAAACCCAAAATTGTAAATGGGGGGGAGGGAATTAAAAAGCTAAGTTATGGGGTTATTGTACAGGAACAAAACTATAAACCCATCTGAACTCCAACCTGGGCTGCCTGGTGAGTGCCCTGGGAACATGGCAGTCAAGAAACGCACCAAGATAAATCATCTGCCTAGCGTGGGCTGGGAGTTAGAACTCACACTGTGAGGAACTCCTGGCCACAGAGCAGCCTCTGTGACCCCAGGGCTTTAAAGGGCAGCGATGGACCTCAGGAATACATCTGCAACCTGAGGCAAAGTGTCAAGGGCTAACCTCTGAGCAAGCAAGAGCAGTGAGGATGCCTCGGGGCAGGCTAGAGAAAGTAACAGAGGATTCACAAAGCGTTTGCTGCAGCTGGCAGATTTTGTAAGATGCTCAGATGCAAGAAGAAGAGAATCCTGCATCTTAAAGAGATACCATCTGTTTCCAGCAATACTCAATGAAAGGTTTCATGCCTGTGTGATATGACAAGTGGGAGTCAGAGACCTCCCAAGGAGCTCGGGAACAAAGTCAGCCTACAGGAAAAGTCAACAAGAAATCCCACATTTATAACAGACTCCAGGGGAAAAACAATTAAAAAAGGAAAGAAAAAGAAAGGAGGAAAAGGGGGAGGTAGGGGAGGGGGAAGAGAGAAAAAAAGGACAAAAGGAAAAAACAAAGAGAGAAAAAACAAAAGAAACAGAAGAAGAAAAAACAAAAGAAACAGAAGAAGAAAAAACAAAAGAAACAGAAGAAGAAAAAACAAAAGAAACAGAAGAAGAAAAAAAAAAGGGGGGGGGGAAGAATAAAAAAGGGGAAAAGTGTTACTAGCAAAAGCCCAAAGTGTTCCTAGAGCAGATGAAGATGATGCTGGTTCATTTAGCTTCTTGTTTACTGGAAAACAGCAGGGAACAGAAGCTCCACACCAAGCAGTCACCTCTTTACCCGGAGCTCTCTTTTCACACCAGCAGCAGCCCACAGACCTCTGAAGTAAGGTAGAAAAGAGATCCAAATCTTTGCCTTTTCCAGTGTCCTTTGTCATCCACGGGTTGTGTCTGGGAGGGAACCAAACGGACAGAACCACCTCTCCCATACGAGCAGTCAGACGGACTGGAAGGCAAGGGACACAACTGCCTCCGTCAGGTACCTCTGGGCTCCCTGCCAGCCCCCTGTGTCACACTGAACGTCAGTCACTGACACGTTTGCTCCCCAGTCACTACATTCCAGGAGCAGCTTAACCACCTCTGTACAGCTGCTCTGTGTGTGATCGATTTCTCGACAGTAACCAACTACAGAGTTGAGGAAGTTCCTCAGATTTGCCTTCTCCCTCCTCCTCCTCCCAGAACAAAACAACCAAGCAGAACTCTCTTAAGGGCTGTGTCTACATATCAGGAAATGAGAATCCTCCCCCCAGGTTTGAAGGAAGACCTCAGTGATGAGCCCCAAGCTGCAGGCTGGCAGCAGGCTCCCTACACGTCCAAGGGGAGAATGGATTGCTGTTTTGTCTCTGTCTCAATGCAGTGCTCACGTTTCCTGGCTTTCATTAAGACTGTGGTGAACTTTCTTCTCTCTCCTCCCCTCTTCTCCTTTTAATTAAATTGACATTTCAGAAAAGCCAGAGCTCAGGCCCATCCCATACTGGGCCTCCCCTCCAGATCTGGCTCTTGGCAGTTAGCGAGTCCATCTATCTCTTCCACCATCTGAAAGATGGGAACTGAATTCAGCACCACCTGAGCTTTGCACATCTGAGAATCCCCTCAAGTCTTGCTCTCAGTTGCCAGGCTCAGTATGGGCAAATAATTTCTTTCCTTCCTCCCATCTTTCTTCAGTCTCCTGAAGGAATGAACCAAGGGGAGGCTGCAGGTGGGTGGAGGAGGATGAAGAGTCTGCAGAGCGCAGCTGCACTTGGCACTCCCATCCTGCAGACAAGCTTCTGGACAAGCTTCCTTGGACAGTGACAGCTGCAGCAACAGCACTCATCCTCCCCAGGGGCTGGGGGCCTGCAAAGGATGACCTGGGGCCTCCTGCTCTCGGCTTGGCTCTGCCACCACCTCCTCCCACCTTGAGTGCAGAGCAAAAGCTGCTGGAGGAGCAGGGAGGAGCGGGGTAGCTGTCTTGGGGCTCCAATCCTACTCTCTCCTTCAAAAGGGAAAGTCAAGCATATAACAAATGGGATAGAACTCAATCTGCTCACTTCTAGTGAGGCAGAAGAGGACACCTGGGGGTTGCAGCTGCCAGAGCTAAAGGCAGGATAGGTGAAACGAGGCAGAGTTGAGCAGCAGAGAGGTGGTGCTGAGGGATGCTCAGCAGTGATTAATGAATGGCAAATGGCTTCAAATAGCAGAGAGACAGAAGAGAAGGCTGAAGGCTGCAGGATAGTGAAAGACGAATGCAGAGATGAATGAGTGCTTTGGGGAGGAGGGAGGTGGCAACACTTGGCAAAATGTCCTTTTGGAGCTACAGGAACCTGCAGAAAGAGTAAACTCCATCCCTGAGTCACTCCCAGCACTTCAGTGAACACAGAGGAGACAGTAAGAGCTCTGCAATTGATTCACTTACTGAAACCCAGCATGTAACACAAAGCCAGTACCACACTGTGAGGCAGCAGCCTTGGCATCTATGTGCAGAGAAATGAATTTTACCTCTGCAACAATAAAGGATCCCTCTGGCAGAATTCTAAGCTCTGCTCTCTGTGTATGCAGCACCCAAATGCATCCATATTGACAATTCCAACAAAAGCTTTCAGTAAACTAACAGGAAAACCTCTGCAGGTACCTGGAGTTAATGCACACTGACTACTGGGGAGGGATCACAAATATGAACAAAGGGAATCATCTGCAATAAAAGCTAATTCTGACAGATTTTGTTTGTTGTTTGTGACTAAGTAATTAAAGGAAGCATTGCAGCATCTGGCCACATGAACTGCACCATGAATTATTTGAGCATGGGACTCATGGCTCCTAGATGTCTCAAGGCACATGAAAGAGCAGGTGCTGATGCAGGGTAAGTTACCAGCACTGATAGAGCACCCAATCAGTTTAAAGGGTAGCAGAAAGAAGAAATCTTGTCCCCAGCAGCAGAAGGGCACTGAGATGCTGCAGTGAGGCCAGACGAGGCCACAAAGCTGATCCAAGGGCTGGAGCAGCTCTGCTGTGAGCACAGGCTGAGGGAGCTGGGAGGGTGCAGCCTGCAGAGGAGAAGGCTCCAGGGGAACCTCAGAGCTGCTGCCAGTGCCTGAAGGGATCCTGCAGGAAGGCTGCAGAGGGACTGCTCCTGAGGGTGTCTGGAGACAGGCCAAGGGGGAATGGTTTGGAGCTGAGGCAGAGTGGGCTAGAGTGGAGCTGAGGAAGAAGTTTTTCAGTCTGAAAGTGTGGCTGCCTCTTTGGTGGGGGTGTTGCAGGCCAGGCTGGATGAGTCCTTCAGCAGCAGAGTCTAGCCGAGAGGTGGCCCTGGGCATGGTGCACAGGCTGGAGAGGATGAACTCTGAGGTCCCTTCCAAGCTGAGCCATTCTGGGGTTCTATGAAGAAACAAACCTTTCACTTACTGTCTCACTGTCCTGAAGTGCTTTTCTCCTACGGCACACTTTGAAAAGGCAGCTCTGCAGATGACACCCAAACATAGAGCTCTGTCTTATAAACGTGTACAGGGAATGAGTTCTTTCTGCAGCTGCCTCAGAACAGATGCACTGTAAATCACTGAATGTGGAAACATCCAACTCTGTTTAATTTTAGCCTGGGAGTCAACTAAGGGAAAAGAGTGCTCTTGACTGCTCTGCACACTGCCAAAGCAGCTCCTTGCGCAGATTCCAAACAGGCTTTACCAATTAGCTATCCCATGGCACCACTGCCATTTGCCGTCACATCCCAGTCTGTAGAACGAGAGCTGCAGAACCAGAAACTGCAGTTCCAGGGCACAGAAACGAAGCACAGAATCTCCATGCCCTTAGCTGTATCAATGCAAGCCCCCACAACTGTCCTGCAAAGCAGTCAGCTTGCCCAGGAGCCACAGTCCTGCATTTCGCCTGAGCTGCCGAGCCAGGCAAGGCAAACAGGGACACTGCAGCTACAGCAGCACTGCTGCGAGTGTGACAAACTGCTGTTACCACCTCCTAGCTGCACCTGCTGAAACACAGCTGCATGGCTCCCTGCCCAAGTGATCCAAAGTGATCCAAAAGATCACCTGAGTGTTCTTTTATGTACACATCAACCCATATTTATCTCACAGGAAAAACCCCTCAAAGGCCACTGCACTTTCACCGAGGCTGTCTTCACCAAGTGCTTAAAATGACTCTTGGAGCAATTTGACTTAGCTGCTTAGACCAATATTAGAGTACTTCACTAAGGGGTAATGGTCTCCCAGGAGCAAAGGTGCTCTGCTTTGTAGTACCAAGCACAGTCCCTTCATACAAGAATTGTTCTCTGCTCAAGCACACACTCCACAGTGTTTTAACACCGTTCCTTTTCTTTAAAAAAGGAAGAAAAACCCAAAAGCTTTTGGTCTTTTGGTCAGGACAAAAGAACTTTTCCTGCTATCATGACCTTCTAACACCTCTACAGCTGTCTGCATCAGGAAAGCACCAAGTGCTGAAATGGGGGGGCAGCAGCACTGCTTCTGTTTCAAAAGTAGAGGCAGAGAGGCAAAGAAGTTATAAAATTATAGAGGGATAGAGTGCAGGTGTTAAAGCTCTGTGCTACAGCTAAGTGCCCACTGCAACCAGCAGCAAAAATAAATGCAGGGCAGTGACTGGTGGTAACTGCAACTTTAAATCACCTGGACCCAATTGCATTTGAATGTCATTGGTAAGTAATCATTGCAGATAAATGAGAGAACCCCAGAACAGCTCAGGTCAAAGGGGATCTCAGAGATCATCCACTCCAGCATCCCTGCCATGCCCAGGGACACCTCTCAGCTAGACTCAGATGCTCAAGGACTCATCCAGCCTGGCCTTCAACACCCCCACCAAGGAGGCAGCCACAGCCTCCCTGGGCAGCCTGGGCCAGACTCTCACCACCCTCACACTCAACAACTTCTTCAGCTCCACTCTAGCCCTGCTCTGCCTCAGCTCCAAACCATTCCCCCTTGGCCTGTCTCCAGACACCCTCAGGAGCAGTCCCTCTGCAGCCTTCCTGCAGGAACCCTTCAGGCACTGGCAGCAGCTCTGAGGTCCCCCTGAAGCCTCCTCTTCTGCACCCTCCCAGCTCCCCCAGCCTGTGCTCACAGCAGAGCTGCTCCCATTCAGCTCGTTTGCTACATGTTTGGTGTGGGGTTTTTTTTGGTTCACTTTTGCCTGGGTTGTTTTTTCCCCCACTTTGTTTATGGTGGGGGAGGTGTGGGTGTAAAGTATCTTGAAAGGCTGCTTTGTTTTCCAAACTCGCTTGAGCAAAAGATACAATTTCCTTTGGAGAACACAGGGACATGGCTCAGGCAACTGCAATCACGAGAAATGGGAAGTGTGTAGGCAGCAGCAGCGCAGGGAAACGTCAGCTTCGTTTGGGTGATGACTGAATCATCCCAGGGCAAACACAGAAGCAGTGTCCCCCTGCTGAGCTGCACGGCACAGGAATATCTTCCCATGTCAGCTCATTCTGGTCACCTTTAGGTCCCATTTCTGTACTCCACCATCACATTGCCTGTTCTCTAAACATCAGAATGAGGAGCTCTCTATTCCACTGAGACAAAGGGCTGCACAGACAAAAGCACCACATGCTATGGATCCAAACCCAGATTCACAGATTAGGTTGGAAGGGACCTTGAAGATCATCTGGTTCCACCTCCCCATGCTCTTCGTGTCCTATCACCACAGGCCCTTCTGAACAGTCTCTCCCCAGCCTTCCTGTAGGTCCTCTTCAGATACTAAAACGAAGCTCTAAGGTCTTCCTGGAGCCTTCTCTTCCCCAGGCTGAATCACAGAACCATAGAATCAAGCAGGTTGGAAGAGACCTCCAAACTCATCCAGCCCAACCTGTCAACCCAGCCCTGTCCACTCAACCAGACCATGGCACTAAGTGCCCCAGCCAGGCTTGGCTTCAACACCTCCAGGCACGGCGACTCCACCACCTCCCTGGGCAGCCCATTCCAATGCCAATCACTGTCTCTGCCAACAACTTCCTCCTAACACCCAGCCTAAACACTTTCTTCCTGCTGCTGCTACTGCCTGACAACTGTAGGTGTGAAACAACAACTGAGCTGGCTGCTGGGGCTCAGCACATGAGACTCCTCTTGACTCTAGCAAAGTGTGAGCTCAACGTTCAGTACAAAGGAGGGAACATGCAATAAACCAGAAACCATCACCTCCACCACTGCAGAAATCCACTGACAGACACTGGGGACACTGCATGCAGCTCTGGCCAGTCAAGAGGGTGAGTTTGAAGCATTCAAACCTGGAAACTTGTGTTTCACAATACCATTCATTCAGCATTTATGCTCCCTGACTCACTTGATGCTCCACGCCAAAAGCATTCCACATTCTCCAAATCCCCGAGCAGGGAGCACAGAAATAAAACCCTCCACACGTGTGGCTTGGCGTCCACTTGCTGCCTCAGTCAGGTTCTTTCTCCATTTGCAAACGATTGCCCATCTACTCCAGCCAACTCCGGAGCAAATGGGCTTTGAACAACTCCAGGTCCAAGCCACCTGGATGTGGCTCTCAGAGCCTCAGACGTGCTGCAACAGCAGAGCCTCTTTTCCAAACACACTGCTATTTGTAGCTTGTGATGAGTGCATCGTTCTCGGTGCATACACAGATCTCAGTCCCACCAGGAGCTGCACTTCACATGCTGCTTACACAGATGGTAATTGATGAAGACGCTGCAGCCTCCAGACATGCAACAAATGAGTTCCAATCACCACAGACAATCTTGCAGCACAGTTTGATTTAAAGACCTCCACGTTCCACATAGACATTTCTGCACAGAGAGCTTCAGCTGAAGGCCACAAGGCCACAGAGAGGCAAGCCACTGAGAAAACATCAGGGGACAAAGACCTTCTGCAAGTGAGTGAGGGGAATACTGTTTTGACAGAGTAAAATCCTTGCTGAGTGAATCCTGCAGTTGCTCATGGAGGAGCTGAGTCCAAAACCTTCTACCTGTGCATGGTATTTTCAACCCCCCAGAGGAATGCTGGGAGACTCTTCTCTTGCAAAGGGAAAGCCTCAAACTGTCTGTTCTGCTAAATGATTTATTCCTCGCAGAACAGCTGCACTGCAAGAACAGTGAGAGTCCAACAGTGCTGCACCAGCCGGACACTGGACTGAAATTTGAGTATCTTAAAGGACCAATGCCTGACTGGTCTCCAAGGTCTGAAAAAGGGCTCTAAGTGAAGAGCTCGTATGGGGCAAGAAAACGCTCGAGAAACTGAGAGCAGAAGTCTCAAAGCCAGCTTAAACAGGCTGGGTTTGGAGGTGAGGTCTCAGCACAGCAGGGGAAGGGGTAAGTTGCCCTCTTCTGCCCTGCTGGCCACACTCCTCTGGACGCAGCCTAGGGCATCCTCTCACCCATGGCTATCAAATCAAGAGCTTATTAGGGACAAGCTTGCTAAATCTCGTGATATCACTGATTACAGCAAAGCTTTAATACATACTAAGTGCAGTTAACCTAATGAAGCATTAGTTTCATTACTATGTAAGCAGACCTATTTTCAAATCCTCTTTGTTAACCTGTTCCATCACTGCTAAACTTTCCTGGAAGGCTTGAAATAAGGGGGGAAAATAATTTATTAGATACGTTTTGATTAATGAAGCCGAACTGCTGCTCGGTTCAGTCAGTGCTTTAAATCATCTCCTATCAGAAATTAGATTAAAGAATTTTACTTTCATTTTTGGGTCTGTGTGAATGGTTCCCATCATCAAAAATATCAGCAACACTTTCTAGCGGGCTATAATGGTTGATGAAAAGCTCAACCTGAGCCTGCAGTGTGAGTGCAGCCCAGACAGCAACCCTGTGCTGGGCTGCAGCAAGAGCAGTGTGGGCAGCAGGGCAAGGGAGGGGATTCTGCCCCT
Source organism: Tricholaema leucomelas (assembly GCA_013400475.1). NCBI lineage: Eukaryota > Metazoa > Chordata > Aves > Piciformes > Lybiidae > Tricholaema lacrymosa > Tricholaema leucomelas. Next base: position 239,983 of record WAAF01009782.1, on the reverse strand, counting down.
CTGCTCTGCTCTCCTCTCCTCAGACCCCACCTCCAGTCCTCTGTGCAGTTCTGCAGCCCCCAGCACAAGTAGGACATGGAAGTGTTGGAGCCAGTTCAGAGGAGGTCACCAAGATGCTGAGAGGGCTGCAGCAGCTCTGCTGTGAGGACAGGCTGAGAGAGTTGGGGCTCTGCAGCCTGGAGAGGAGGCGGCTTCCAGGAGACCTTGGAGTGGCCTTGCAGTGTCTGAAGGGGGCTACAGGAAGGCTGGGGAAGGACTATTGAAAAGGTCTGGTAATGACAGGATGAGGAGGAATGGGTTTGAACTGGCAGAGGGGAGATTGAAACTGGATGTTAGGAAAGGGTTCTTTGCAGTGAGGGTGGTGAGACACTGGCACAGGTTGCCCAGGGAGGTGTCCAAGGCCAGGTTGTATGAAGCCTTGAATGACCTGTTCTAGTGGGAGGTGTCCCTGCCTATGGCAGGCGGTTGGAACTGGCTGAGTTTTGAGGTCCCTTCCAACCTAAAACATTCTATGTTTATAAGTCCTATTTCTTTACTATCACTTTTAACCCTTGTTCCCTTTTAGAGCTCCCAGGGCAAGCTTTCTCCCTGGAAAACCCCAGGTAAGGTCCATCACCCAAGTGCAGAAAGCTGCTGTCCAACATTTAGGCCACAGTGGCAGACTGTCAATAGAGGTTGCCTTGACAAAGCTGCCTCTTTTTAAGTGGAACCAGCTTTTCCTAGAGCGTCTTCTGCGGGAAGCACTGAAACTGAACAGCAACCTGTAACCCTTAGGATTGCTCTGGCAGGCAGCCCAGCGCTGCAGCGCTATGCTCCTACAAACCACAGTTAAGAGCCTGAGCAACAGCAAAGCCCTCAGCAAAATGCAGCAAGCATCTGCAGCAGCTCTGTCGGGACGCTGAGCTTACCGACAAAGCAACTCCTCCTGACAACAGGCGGGGAGGGCTCAGCACACGCAGGCTCGGAGGAGAGCTGGTGAGGATGTGCTCCCCAGGGCCCTGGGTGCTCGTTTTGCAGCACAGCACAATCTCTACCTGCTACTGACTACTTAGCTCAGCTTCTCCTGCACTTGCTAACGCATGTGATGGGCTCCTAGAATGGTAATACAGTAGAGAGAGAAAATGAATCCAATCAGGTAAAAGCAATAAGAAACTAATTAAAGAGTTGTAAGCAATCAACTCTCAGCAAGGTGATTTCCTTGCAGCCATACTTTAGACACTCCATGCAATTACAGCTTCTGGCAGGCCTTGCTTGGGCTCCAGCAGCTAACCCCAGCAAAACTTCTTGCTAACCCAGGTACCTCAGAGCTGTACCTCTGTGCTTGGGCTGCAGAGGTGCCAGCTCTCACATAGCAGCAAGCTTACTTAGAGAATCATAGAATCAACCAGGTTGGAGGCTCTTTTCACTTGCTCCCTCTGATAGGACAAGGAGCAATGGGTGTAAGTTGCAGCAAAAGAGGTTCTGCCTCAACACAAGGGGCAACTTCTTGACTGGAGGGGTCCCAGAGCACTGGCACAGGCTCCCCAGAGAGGTTGTGGAGTCTCCTTCTCTGGAGCCTCTCAAGGCCTGTCTGGATGGGTTCCTCTGTGATCTGTGTCAGATAGTATTGTCCTGCTCCGGCAAGGGGGTTGAACTCAATGATCTCTTTGGGTCCCTTCCAACCCCTAACATCCTATGATCTCATGATCCAGGCCAACCTATCACCCAGCCCTGTCCAATCAACTAGACCACAGAACCATAGAATCAAGCAGGTTGGAAGAGACCTCCAAGTGCACACAACCCAACCTAGCACCCAGCCCTGGCCAACCAACCAGACCATGGCACTAAGTGCCCCAGCCAGGCTTGGCTTCAACACCTCCAGGGATGGGGACTCCACCACCTCCCTGGGCAGCCCATTCCAATGCCAATCACTCTCTCTGACAAGAACTTCCTCCTAACATCCAGCCTATACTTGGTAACTTCTGTATCTGGAAGAGGAAAAAAAACCTAAAGGATTTGACCTCATCTCCATTTTCTTGACATTGGAGGAGGCAATTCTGAGCAGCTGCTCCTTCCCCAGCTCATTAACCTCAAAGCCCTTTATTAAGATTGTAACACTGCGTGTAGGAACCAAATTTCTGGAACACAATGCAGATGTTTATAAGGCTTCTGCCTGTTTACAGCTTTACATTGTGTGATATTAAGTGGATGCTTGCCTTCTGGGTTGGGCTTTTATGTTTTGAGGAGGGAGGTGGTGTTGTTTGGGTTTTTGTTTGGAAATAAGAACGTTTTAAATGAGAACATTTTGGAATGGTGTAAGATGTGACTGATGTGTGAGCATTTCAAGAGTGCAGTTGCCATAGTATAAAACTCCATCTTGGCTGAGGGGCTGAAGAATGTTGAAGTTTCCTGAAGCCTCAGGTTTAAGAGAAAAGCAGTATACAGATAGATATAGACATAGTTAACTCCAGCAGCAGTACCACGTGTGCTGGGTTTTGCTTGCTTCCCCACTACCACATCATTTATATGAAACAAGCTTTATCTGCTTTGTTATTACTCCTGCATAGCTAGTTTCTCCTCCTAGATGTTTATACCAAGTCCCAAGGTTATTAAAATCACATCAATTTTCTGTCCCTATTCATCTCTGCTCAGCTATCTCCACCAGGACATGCTAGATGCTAAACAGTGTCTGCTGAAGAACATCACAAGATAAAGTAATCTGCTCAGCTGGTTGCAGTTCAAGGCAGAAGAGGATGAATAGTTAATATTCTGGAGCCCCATTACAAGAGAGATGTGGAGATGCTGGAGCGTGTCCAGAGCAGGGCCAGCAGGATGCTCAGAGGGCTGCAGCAGCTCTCCTGTGAGCACAGACTGAAAGAGTTGGGGCTGTGCAGGCTGGAGAAGAAGAGGCTCCCAGGTGACCTTCTGGTGGCCTTCCAGGATCTGAAGGGGGCTACAAAAAAGCTGGGGAGGGACTTTTTTGGGCTCTCAGGGAGTGACAGGACTGGGGGGAATGGAGCAAAGCTGGAGATGGAGAGAGTCAGCCTGGAGGTGAGGAGGAAGTTGTTGAGCATGAGAGTGGTGAGAGGCTGGAATGGGTTGCCCAGGGAGGTGGTTGAGGCCCCATGGCTGGAGGTGTTTAAGGCCAGGCTGGCTGAGGCTGTGGGCAGCCTGCTCTAGGGTAGGGTGTCCCTGCCCATAGCAAAGGTTTGGAACTGGCTGATCCTTGTGGTCCCTTCCAACCCTGACTGATTCTATGATTCTACAATATGACTGCCTTGAAGTTTTCAGTTTCCTGTCCTTGTTTTAGAGCTATTTGTGAAGAAAAGACTCTAGGTCATTACTTCAAATCCAGAGAACTGGAAATAGTTTCCTATCAGCAAGAGCTAAGAAAAGCCAGGCTGCTCTTGCACAGTAACTAACTCCAACACTTCCTTACTGTAAGGAAAAGAACTTCAGATCAGTTCAGCTGTGTTTGTGGTGTGCCTCAAAGAAAGGAGCAGGGCTCCCAGCAGCAGCCTGCTGTAGTTAGGGACATACTGAAGTAGAGAAACTGCTCTAGATATAGCGCTGGCAGCAAACTCCTGCCTGGATTGCCACTGCGGCAGCCAGGTCCAGCGAGGGAGCAGCACCTGGGCGTGCTGCTGCCAGGCCAGGGGAGCATGCTCGCCGCTGGCAAACCTCAGAGGGCTGGCAGCAGCCCCAGCGCTCACACCAAACGTGACTGTCCCTCACCCACTCTTTTAACCCGGATCATCACATGCTGCATTCTGCCTTAATCCCTTTCACATGACCACACAACTCAGAACATCTCCCTGCGCGGCAGCAAATCTTTCTCACAAGCTGCACTCTGATTTTCTGGTTTAACAACTTGCAGCACTTGCCCAAATTTAATATTCTTTAACAGCCTAAAGGATTTGGGTTTTTGAATGATTGCCTGGCTCTTGTTTGTCGATCCGTTCAGCTACAGGAGAGCAGGACAACAGATTGCAATGGATGTTTTTAATTTAAACAGGCTGAAACTGAACTGCAGCAAAGCTTCCAGCCACTAAGGGAAAATGCAGCATATCTGAAATCCTTCTAAGAGTGACCAAAACCAAATCCTGCACTACTTGTAGTTCAGTCACAGTGGTACGAGAGCGAAGGAGCACAGAGCAAAAGGAGGGACAGAAAAGACAGGAGTGGCACTGAAGTGAAAATGAAATTCAGCTGTGAAAAACATGAGAAGAAAATGCATCCGAGGTCAGAAGATGCCAGAGTTCAAAACTCAAGGTACACACAGATTGACCTTCATTAAACTTCTACACTTCTGTCCTAGGCTGTGTACTCACAGGCTACAATCAGATGAGATACTCTCTACAGGAGAATGTAAGAAAGTGGTAAGCTTCCTGCTACAGAAATCGGGTGCCAAGATAACACAGAACCATAGAATCAGTCAGGGTTGGAAGGGACCACAAGGATCAGCCAGTTCCAAACCCCTGCCATGCCCAGGGACACTCTACCCTAGAGCAGGCTGCCCACACCCCATCCAGCCTGGCCTTAAATTCCTCCAGGGATGGGGCCTCAGCCACCTCCCTGGGCAACCCATTCCAGCCTCTCACCACTCTCATGCTTAACAACTTCCTTCTCACATCCAGCCTGAATCTCCCCACCTCCAGCTTTGCTCCATTCCCCCCAGTCCTGTCACTCCCTGACAACCTCAAAAGTCCCTCCCCAGCTTTTTTGTAGCCCCCTTCAGATCCTGGAAGGCCACAAGAAGGTCCCCCAAGAGCCTCCTCTTCTCCAGACTGAACAGCCCCAACTCTTTCAGTCTGTGCTCACAGCAGAGCTGCTGCAGCCCTCTGAGCATCCTGCTGGCCCTGCTCTGGACACACTCCAGTATCTCCACATCCCTCTTGTAATGGGGGCTCCAGAACTGGATGCAGTACTGCAGGTGGGGTCTCAGCACAGTGGAGTAGAGGGGGAGAATCACCTCCTTGGCCCTGCTGGCCACACTGCTTAAAACCAGCCTCTCTGAAACATCTCATTTGTATCAAACACAACCCAATGAACACTAATTGTGCTTAAAAATCAAGACCAAAAAAGGCTTCTCAGACATGAAAGATGACCATTTCTAACATCAAAGAGCCTACTCACACTTCTTTATTGGCCATAACTTTTCCACCTAAGTGGAATAAAGCAGATTAATGAAGAGATTATCTGTGGATCTGTGCCCATCCCTCAAGCCCTCCAGCTGCAGCAGCCACTTCAGCAGCTATGGGCACCAAACCCAGGCAGCATTTTCTAAAGGAGGTTTTGATCATCACCTACTTGATGTGGAGCACATTTTACACTCTGAAATACTACTGTAAGGAGAACACTGGGGGGGGCAATGCACAGAGTATCTACCATTAAATAACCTTTCACTCATAACCATTTGCCAATTAACTCCTTCTGCTATTATCCTACAGGGGGACAACCACCACAGTTTCCTCCTCGTACCAGAAAACCACTTTGCCTGTCTTCCTCTGAGACATTCCACAGGGAGAGTTTCTGTGTAGGAGATCCCTCTGCTGCTGTAAAACCTGGGAACGCTGAGAGGTGCAACTTCATTATACACCACATTCATTTGCACTCTTACAGGATATGCAGACTGTCTCCTCCAGCCCTGGCAAAGATTCCTGCCCTGAGAGACCACCACCTTCAGGAAAGGGATGAGAATCCCCCATGGATGCCACATGAAGAACAAATGCACCCCAGCTATGCTCCCACGTCACAAGCACCCAGTCCTGCCAGGACATGCTGGCTGGCACATAACTATGAGCATGACTCCCAGGTGCTGGCAGCAGTCTCCTGCTAGCAAACACACACACCGGCTGCACACTTGTTGTGAAGAGTCACCAGCCTGATGCTGGCACCCAACCCAGCACTACCTGCAGGGCAGCTCTCTGTATCCTGGCAGTAACAAAAAGTCCTGCATTTTAGCCATAAACCTGATGGTACCCAAACTTCAGCACAGCACAGAACTCCAGTGTACTGCCTCTGGTTCTGCCATCCCCAGCATGAGAAGGACAAGGAGCTGCTGGAGGGAGTCCAGAGAAGGCCACCAAGGTGATCCAAGGGCTGGAGCAGCTCTGCTGTGAGCACAGGCTGAGGGAGCTGGGGGGGTGCAGCCTGGAGAAGACTGCAGGGAGACCTCAGAGCTGCCTGCCAATAGCTGAAGAGGTCCTCCAGAAAGGCTTCAGAGGGCCTCTTCCTGAGGGTGTCTGGAGGCAGGCCAAGGGGGAATGGTTTGGAGCTGAGGAAGAAGTTCTTCAGTGTGAGGGTGGTGAGAGTCTGGCACAGGCTGCCCAGGGAGGCTGTGGCTGACTCCTTGGTGGGGGTGCTGAAGGCCAGGCTGGATGAGGCCTTGAGCAGCTGAGTCTAGCTGAGTGGGGAGGTTGAGACCTCTGAAGTCCCTTCCAGTCTGAGTCATTCTAGGGTTCTACAGTTCAAAGTTTACTTTCCTTTTACTAGAACCACTTTCAGAAGGAACCTACACTGCTGAGTATCTTTAAAGTGCTCTCCATTAGTGCAAAATGTTTGTAGATGTTCTGTAAGCTGAGGACTCAAGCAGTCTTTTGTGGGGAAACTTATCCTCATCATTCTTCCATCACGAAGGGAGCATGTAGAGTAAAACAATACATTTGATTTAGTATCTTGTGAAGCTATAATCTCCTTTAACCAAGACATTCTTTACTCACAGACAATGCACCTCTCACGTTGCTCACTGGAAGCACTGAGCTGCCACACAGGACTGGATGTGCAGGAAGCTGTGCATCCTAAATGTCAGCCCATGGATCATAGCCTGGGTGCCTTCAGCTGGAATACAGGAGTCAGGCTTCCATAGGAAGAGGAAAGGGATAGGGGTAAAAAAAACCCAAACCAGCAGAACAAAGAAACCTAACACGAACCTTGGGGATTCTTCTATCAGTTTCTTTACAGATCTTTTATTGACTAAAGAAGGAAAAAAGACAGTACCAGCTTCCCCTGTGGCCATCAGCTGGCACAGACCCACAGCGAGACTCTCTCAAGAGACTCAGCGATGCCCTCTGCTGAGCCAGGCCAAGTTCAGCTGTGCTACATGGGCAGAAAGATGAGCCCAGGGCAGCTGGCTGAAGCGCAGCTCTCTGTCTCCTATCATGGCAGATACCTCACTGGCAGCAAGAGAAAGCTCTGCATCAGCCACAAACTTCATGGAGCTGAAGCTTCATCACGGCACAAACCAAAGAACAGAACCCACATTTTGGATCGGTGCTCCTCCTGAAGTGCCAGATGAAGGCAGAGGATTCTGTCACCTTGCCGGGGAGTTCCAAAGCAGCACACCAGGCTGCACACACACCTCCCCTGAGCACAGCCCCACAGCACGCACCCCTGCAGCGTGCACCTCCACAGCACACAGCTCCCCAGAGCACAGCCCCACATCACACAGCTCCCCAGAGCACAGCCCCACAGCCCTGTGAACCCCTGCCACTAAATTTGCTCTGTAGGAGTGTGTTTGCGGCGATGAAGGCAACAGCCTGCACTGCCACAGCCATCTCTGCACTGCCACAGCCATCTCTGCACAGTCACAGCAGCCACCTACACTGCCACAGCAGCCTGCACTGTCACAGCCATCTCTGCACTGCCACAGCCACCTCTGCACAGTCACAGCAGCCTGCACTGCCACAGCCACCTCTGCAGAGTCACAGCAGCCTGCACTGCCACGGCCACCTCTGCAGAGTCACAGCAGCCTGCACTGCCACAGCCACCTCTGCACTGCCACAGCCACCTCTGCACTGCCACAGCCACCTCTGCACTGCCACAGCCACCGCCTGCACTGTGTCAGAGGGTTCTGATCCTTGACTAGGTTCAGTTTTCCAAACCTTCAACACATTTTTGTTGTTTCCTAGAATCACAGCAGCAGAGAACGGCTCAGGTTGGAACTCAGCACTGCAACTCATATGAAAAAGAGTTTGAGCTGCTCCCCCAGAGTCCTGCAAAGGGCACTTGAAAATGGTTAAATAACCTTTTAGGAGTTGCAGTAGCAGGAATAACTCTTCAGTAACGCTGATTTTAAACTTAATTTTACTTAGTTAATAGTTTTCTATTTTTTAAGTTAAATTTATTTCATATTTATTTTATTTTTTAATTTATCTTTTTTTTTTAATTATTTTAAATGTTATTTTCTTTAAAAACATTTCATGTTTATGTATTCATTTTACTTTGTTCTATTTTTTCATTTCATTTTTTAAATTTTCCTTTTACTTAATTTCATTCTCATTTTTTATTCTATGTCTTATTTATGTCT